>WNHD01000492.1:0-36248 GCA_011057455.1 Ganaspis sp. Gsp50
AATTACGTTGCACCTCTAATTAAAAAATGAAATGTACATGTTGAACGTTAAAATGAAAGCAAAGGAGACAGCCGCTTGCGGCTGGCGACTGCGCTAGTTATAATAAAATAGAGATTGAAATTGTGAAAAATTTTCTCCACGAAAGATAAAAATATTTATTTTTACCTTAATATGTAAAGTTTTTTTTCATAATTTCGATCTCTATTTTATTATAATAGACGAAACAAAATGGGTAACATAACCTTAGTAAAAAATCGAGTTACGGCGTTTCAATTTTGCACGATTCAATAATATGCATTGTATTAAAACAGCCTTCAATTTTTGATTTTTTTCTTCTGACTTTTAAAACTAGAAAAAATTTTATTTTTCAAGTGAAACCATTTTTTATTAAATTAGGATCTTTTGTCATTGTATAGTTTGCTTTCAATTATAATAAATTTGGTTATGACACTTCAGGAGGAATCTGACAAACATTGAAAGTGAGATTATGTTTTCGTGTAACACTTTGTGTTTTGAAATAGAAACAAAATCTTTTATTGCAATTTTTTAGGCAAAAAGTTCCAAATATTATTTTAAACAAAATTTATATAATTCAACAAAATTTTTAACAAATAAAATGTACATTTGAACAAAGATTTTAAAAAAATCACAAAATTTTATTTTGTTTTAGCAATAAAAGATTTTGTTTCCATTTAAAAAGGCGAAATATAATAGAAAAACATTAACCTCACTTTCAATGTCAATTCTTTCTTAATGCTTATTATTGGTAATATCTGCGCTCTTAATGTAATCATTATTTTAGCTTCAATTTTTTTAATGCGTAGTTTTTGATAAGTACAATTATGTTTAATTGTGTTCAACTCCGTAAAATTTTTCGTTTATATGTATTGCAATTATATTCCTTTTCAATGTATGTAAATGCTAAAGAATTGTTTGCATGTTTATGATTTGGATGTAAACGATTTTTGTCACCGTTGTAATCGATGTATATAAAAGAACATCGTCGATAATTACAAGATATTATTAAAGCTTGTGTTTTAAAGATTATTTCTTTTTGTTTGTCCTTGTGTTTAATCCTTCAAATCCTCTATTATATACTATCGTTTAAAATTATGAACAAATTAAGGATTCACGTTTTTGACTTTACAAGATGATTCACAAAGTTTTCTTATTAGTTTAGGTGTAAATGCGTCCATCAATGTACCGTATTGTAAAAAATAATATAAAAAACTACGTCAAAACCAAGCAAAAGGCGACGTTGAAAATTTTCTTTGGGACGACGTTAAAAATGACGTTCTTTGGGACGTTATTTTTTACGTCATTCTCTATTTCATTTTTCAAATAATTTTTAATATTGATTTTGGATTTTTAAAAATCCAAAATCTCAACTGATATCTGTATTATGAATTAATTATATGTGAGTAATATGAAATAAACCAAAGAAGTGGATAACCTAAAAATTTCCATTTTCGACTTATTCAGTTATTTTCAAAGACAATGCGAAGAAACTATTTGATATTTATATCAGACAAACATTTATTCTTGTATTAATAAACAATAATGTTCAAAATTATACATAACTACAAATATGAAAAATGAGTTCATGAATCTTGCAAGCACTTGTAGAAAAGTGACTAAAGGTTGGGAACAGCTGAGCGAGACTACGTTGTTCAAATTGGATACTCAATTAAAAAAAAGTGAAATTGTTTTCTAAGAATTAAACTTGTTCAAGTTAATTTATTTAAAAATGTTCAAAGTAATTAATTATTTTACTCTTTTATGTATAAATATTTTAGCTATGTATTCAAATATTTTATCTTTAGAATTTAATTCGAGTATGCAATTTGAATAACGTAGTCTTGCCTGTTCCTAGGCTTCAGTCGTTCTTCTAAAATTCCGTGTAAGATTGATACACTCTTTTTTGAAATTTGTATTCTAATTTATACATATATTACGTATTATGTTGAAAACATGATTATTAATGTAAGTATCAATGTTTTTGTACATTAAATAATGAATAGCATAGTCTTAGAGAATCGCTGAGAAAGCCAAAAAAATACAATTTTTAGGTTATCCACTTCTTGTTTGTTTCGTATATTGTATTTTTAGGTCGCTTATTACGTTTTTTACGTGATTTTAAACGTTATCTTTTACAATAGTTGGAATTTTGAAATAATAAATAATGAATAGATCGATATTTCTGAAATTAATGATAAATAATAGTTTCGACATAATAACATTCTAGGTTTCTCACGGTATATATTCAAAATTTTGTTTAGAGCAATGCACACATTTATCAAATGTAAATACATCATAACCTCCGCACATTTTTCATAATAGATTTATTTCAGATATCTCTTAAATAATATTCTTGTATGGTTGTTGCTTTAAATGGTTTGCTTTATAAAGTTTTATGTTTAAGCTTTATTGGAACAGATGCCAGAGACTGTTCGTATGCACAACTGCGCATGCCTTTAGAAACACTTTTCATTGGTGGAAGCTCTTATGCCAAAAATCATAATCTTCTCCAAAAAGATTTTTGTTAGTGGAAGCTCTTTAGACAAAAATCATTCTGGATAAGATTATCATTTTTGTCCAAAGGGCTTCCTCCAATGAAAAATGTTTCCAAAGGCATGCGCAGTTCTGCATACAGACGATCTCTTGTATTTTTGTTTTGGAAGAACATTTTAAAGTGTAAGCTCATGGGCACATAGAGATATTATACATAGAGTAGAAAAGGTCCGTTCGAAAGCGTTCGCCTAATAAAAAGAGATGAACAAATAATACCAGTATGTGTCTTTCTTTACTTGCGCAAGCGTGTTATATACATATATAGAACATTTGATCATAAAACAGAATCAAGCGCCTGCGCTCTAGCACAGTTCACTAAAGGACAGAAACTGGTATTAATCTTCTTTCTCTTTCTAACCGCGTCTCATCTCCACTTACGCTACGCTACCTCCCATACCTTTTCTACTCTATGTATAATATCTCTATGCATGGGCATGTCAAAGCCATTCAAGTCGATAAAGCAGAGATAGACTTTATCGCTGAAAGCGACTTCTTTTTCGATCCAGCTGCATTTAGCGGAATGCATTTAGCATCCGCACATTTAGCGGAATGAGACAAAATTTAACGGATTTATCTTTGACATGCTCTTATAAAAGTTTGGTGATTATTGGTAGCGTGCACAAGTTTCTTATACCGCTAACTTTTAATTGATAAACTTTAATCGTATGTGGGAAAATGTTTGATTTCAGGAACTATCGCCTTGAAATCGTTAAAAGGACTCTGGAAGCGTGTAAAACGCTACACTTAGAAAATAAAAACAAAACCTGCGCAATCTGATCACTTTACAATCTGTGATCCAAGGCTCGCCTGTAAGCGAGTTATACGAACTAAGTTGATATTAAGTCCTTAAAGTTATATAAATCTTGTTAGTCTAGGAGTGTTTTACAGCAAAGTTATCAAAAATTTGCGAACAATTTATATTAGGTGAATAATGAGCACTTGAAAAGAATTTATTAATTCTTAAACATTCTAAAACATTAATTCTAAAATATTTCTAAAATATTTCTAAAATATGAATTCTAGAATATGAATTAAAAATTATTATTGATGCCAAATTATTAATTCTAAATTATTATTATTTACCAATTCGAAATTAATCATGTTTCTAAGCAAACTTATTGTTTCTGAGAAATATTTAAAAAGTTAAAACAGATATGATATGAAAAAGAAAACAATATTACCTCTTCTAGAATTTTAATACAGCAAATAATAATTAGAATGTTAAAATATATACATATGAATAATACTTGTTAAAATTCCATTTTAAAATTGTGGAAAACACTCCTAGACCTAGTAACTCTCCACTTACATTTCCAAATAAATTTCCTACAATAAAAATCAAGCAAGTGAATTTAAAGAAAGACAAGTGCAAGAAAATTAAGGAGTAAAAGTAAGACATTTTGGTCATTTCATGTGACATAACTGATGTATACGATTTCAATATAAATATATGCAGTAAGGTCGATCGACTAGTTGTTGGTCTCGAGCAATTGTTATTTTTGGGCAGCAACACTCCTGTTTACGAAATTTTTTACAAAATCATATACATAATACGGGTTGCCCTTTTATGGATATTTTGTGCAGCAACGATTCTGATTTATTGTATCAGGATTGACTAGCTACTAGTTCATCGATGTTCTGTGTGTATTTATAGATATATAATTATAAAAGAAAGGTAGTCTCTAGACAAATATAATGGCTAAGAAACATATTTAAAAAAACAAGAATTCTATTATATTATCTATTGCTACAGTTATTATTGCCTAATACTATAATTATTGATATTTATGACAAATTTGCCTGTAAATTTCCAATTATTTTATTTGTTCTGCTATTGTTCTCTAGTTGTTCTAGTTAAAGGGCTTTGAATGAGTGACGTAATACTCAGCTTCGCCTCGGCAAGCTTTGATTACGCCTCGGCACTTTTCGGTTGCGCATCGGCATGCCTCGGTAAGCTTCGGTTATGTTTCGCCATGCTTCGGTTATGCCTCGGAGCTCTTCGATTATGCCTCGGATACTTCGATAATGCTTCGGAGCGCTTCGGTTATGCCTCGGCATGTCTGAATTACGTATCGGTAAGCTTCGATTACACTTCGACATCTTTGATTACGCCTCGTCACGTTTCGGTTATGCCTCGGCACTCTTCGATTACATGCACGTCTGATTTACGTATCGGTAAGCTTTGGTTGCACTTCGGCATCTTTGATTACGCCGCGGCTCATTTTTGTTACGCCTCGTAAAGCTTCGGCTACGCCTCGGCCTAATAATCACACTCGTACTAGAGTAAGAGTTTTCTTCTCACAAATAACTACACTAGAACGCCGTTTCTATACAGTGTTTGATGTTGGGCTGTACAGGATTGGTTTTGGTAAAGCAAAGTCATGTAAACAATTAAGGCCATGTGAAGTTTTCTAGACATGATTTTGACACGAAATATATTTCTCATTTTAAAGGCACCGTTCGTCAGCAAGAGCAAATTAATACGTTGCTGCGCGCGTCGGTTTTCTTGTACTCCCTTCTCCCCATTCCCACCCTCTCCGTGAGGCTCTTGTATAGTTTGTGCAGAATCGGTGCTCCGGTGTAATAGACTCCTTGATAGCATTCGCATCATCAACAATATTTTTTTCATTTTCTTAAATTTATTTTTCTTCACCAATCAATTCGGAATTGTTTGGAATTTTTTTCTATTTTACACTTTGCGCTACTCATTTGATTTTTATTCTAATTAATACTATGATTCAATAGTAAAATTTGCAAAACAAGTTTAAATTAAATATCAATAATATAATAAACATTGCAATATTTATTAGTACCGATCATTTAAGAAATGTGAATGGTGAATCTTTGTTTCATTAAAATACAAGAAGTATTTTATGATGCGAAACATTTTATTAATGTTCCTTTTATTGGTAAAAACTTTTATATGACTGTATGAACAATTTTTTCTTTATATTACATTTTTAGTTTATACGTTGTACACAAATATTGAAATTTTAGACTTTTATGACTTATTTTCTATAAAAAATAACTCGAATTTCACCAATACTTCTTAAATGAATATAATCAAAGAATATCAATCATTTTTATTACACAAAACGTAATAAGTAAGTAATTAATCTCAGAAGGATTAGTTGGTTAATTGTTAGTAAATACAACGCTGACTTAAGATTATCAAAAATTTAGTACACTGTGTTTTTTAAATTTATAATTATGCTTAAAATCATGTTGTTTGTAATTACAATTATATTTTTGATTTTTTTTTACAAGGAATTGTGTTTTTATTAATAAAGTTATTGTTCTGTAGTCCAATCAATCGATCGTAGCGGTCAGTACAAGTGCGTTTAGCACATCTAGTATACGAGAAGTAACGTTTAATGGTGACTATACGTACACTTTTAAATGCAACTTAATAAACTAAATATATATATAATATTACTAAAAAAAAAAGAAAATATAAATATTTCTTACCTTTTGCTTCTTTCAAAACTGACTTTCTTCTATATAATAAAATATGTTTGATCATCAACCGTTTATACCAAATTCATCAGTTCTATGAAAAATTTTATGGCTGTTAAATTTTTTGTATTAACACAGATCACAACTTTCGAAAGCATTTTTGTGTTTATAAGAAATTAAAATAATTGAACAGTTTTTAATTAAGAAAGTTGATGCGGTTGCATCAAATACAACTGTATACTACGAAAAATCAATGTATGTATTCAAATTATCATGATAAACTCAATAAAATTCTTAAGATTACTGCACAGTGTTTATTTCATACCTGTTTTATGTTTGAACTAAAATATACTAAAACAGAATAGATCTATTCAGATTGTTTTTGTCTTTTTCTAACTAATGTGTCATTGTGTGAGCAGGAGGAAGACAGAAGTACAAATTTACAAAATAGAAAGATCTATAGTGATTATTTCAGACGCGATATGGAGAAATTGTTTCGACCTGAAATATAATTGCGATTCCCACTCTAGAAGTTTTCCTTCGTGCGCAAGGAGCCAAGCGCGCAGAAGCAAGATGGCTGCAGCAGCTGACATTCATGGCAATGGTTATTACCGCGTCTGGTTTCATACCTCATTTTCAGACGATAAAATTATTAAATATCAACAGGCATTATCAAAGTTTCTCAAGATTTTGTGTACAATATTAAAATTGAGTTGTTTTAGATTACTTTTATCTTTGATTTATTAAAATCGGTTTGGTGGCTTAAAAGTTATAACAATGATTTGTTTGATGAGGTTAATTTAGAAAAATCATGAATAATTGTCATTTACTCCTTCAATTCTTGGTAAAATATATACTTTATGTAGGTCAATCGATTCGTCTCGATGCAAGGAATCTGAATTTTTTAGTCATGAGTTAAAATTTTTATTACAGAAAAAATTTTGTCGAAAAAACTGTAATTTTTAAAGAAAAGGTGCTAAAAAGTTTTTATTTGAGTATTTCTAAAAATTCCTGTGTCCGTTTCTAGATATTTGTATGTAATTTAATTTAATTATATGTCATTTATATGTAAAAATCGTACCAAATTTTATGAAAATCGGTCAAGACGTTCTCCAGATATTTTTTCTAGTAAAGAGCGTGACACACACACACACACACACATACTTCTGGATATTTACTTCAAACTTTGAATTTAAGCTTTTTAGATGAAAGGAAGTCGATTTAGAATATTTTTGAAAAATCGAATATCTTCACGATTACATGCTTCCTGTGAGGAAGCAAAAATAAGTAAAATAATTGTAAATTAAGTAAAATCTGGTTACACTATATATTAAATTCAAAAATGATTTCTTCTACTAAATTAAATTTGCATCTTTCTTTGAAATGATGATACATATTTTGAAAACAATTTTTTTGTGGATCAGTTTAAGGAGGAATCGGAAAAACATTGGAAGTGAGGTTATGTTTTTGTGTAAAATATTGGTTAATTAAATTGCATTTTTGACGTTTAGAGGAAAAATAAGCACACCGTAAATATGGAGTATTGATTATAATATTTATTTTTTCTTTAAAAAACAATGAACTTGAAATCGGTTGTCACGTTGAATTCCGGCGAATAATGACATGGTATTTCAAAGCGACAATACAGACTAAATTGTAAATTGAACTAACTATGTTTATATATAATATTTATATAAAGTTGTTTTCATGTATTGCACAATACGACTGCTTTTTACACTAGATATTTATATTTTAAATTAAATTTAAAATTAAAATATGTATAAAATTAGTTAGTAACAAACTTATCAAGTTTTGTTGTTTGGTACTTAAAAAATGACACTGTATTAATGAAGCTGTTTAAATCACGTTTTGTTTTCTGTAGAAAATTATGTAATCCGAAATTTGAAATTGATTTTTACAGTTTTTAATGCAGTTGTAATGTGCGCATTCAATACATAATTTATTCAGTTATTCATATACATAAACGTCGAACCTTTTTCCGAGATGAATAAATCTTGAGTTATTTACATACATAACAATTAGTTAATATACAGTAAGTTTACAAGAAAGAGTATATGTGTGCAAACTGTTTTCAAGAAGTCGATAATGATCAAATTAATTTTCAATACGTCTACTAATGTTTGAAATAAAACGATTATTAGTTGTTTTAATATGAAATTAGACCTTCAATGTAGCGAATTTAACACTCAAACTTCAAACAGCTTGCTCACAATCTCTTACATTCATTCCTCTTGTATACATGAAACGCTGTATTTCACGTAAATGTCGCTTTTAAAATTAATTCTTTTTAAGATAAAGCTTTTAATTTTAAATATATTAGTTTATAACAACGGGTAGCGACTTTTCGTATCGCTGTAATTCAATAACTCTCAAGTACAATTTCTTTAAATGGACACACTGTATGCAATTAACCTATGCCTCTTTCCAAATATTACATTCTGAACTAAATTTTCTATTAAAAAATGTGTCAATAACAGTTATTCTAGACGACATGAAATGTAAGTTGTTATACTAAAAGTATGGAATGAAATAATTATAATGTTACAATATTATGCTGAATTATAATATTATATGCTGAAATATTATAATGTTTCAGATATTAGTATAAAAGTCATGTAATTAGAAAATACAGACTTAGGATAAGAGCATATACAATCCATTCTTTGTAACTACTACATCATTCATTCGTAAAACAAAAGTTCAGAAAATTCTGAGTTGAGAAAAATGTAATTTTTTGTATATTTAAAGATCGGAGTGACCACGAGTTCAATTGTTTGCAAAAGTATGAAATTTTATTCATTCTCATTAATTGAGAAATCTAAATACATTATAGGATTATTATTGACATGGTATTTATTATAAGGTTGTTTTTATATTCGCATATGACCGTTTTATATCCGCGGATATAACTTAAATGTATGATGTATAGTTTATATATAATACGTTTCTTTGTTATATACTTGTTTATATGTTTATATAATATGCATGTATATATATACACATATATACATATACATACATGTAAAGATGAGTAGAAAATCCCTTTATCGCAATGTACAATATTTAAATCACGTCCTATTGCCTTCAAACAATTATCATATAACAAATGTGTAAAGGAGTTAACTATGTTAATTATATTTCAATAAATTATATGTTAATAAAATGTACAATAATAAATTGTATTAATAAATTATGTGTAATAAATTATGCATTAATAAAATATATAATAGTAAATTGTATTTATAAATTTAACGCGCTCTGAAAGGGACCTAAGATGCTTTTGAATATAGGTTATGTTTAATGGTAGTTTCAACTTGATAGAAGCTTTCCTTTTAATTATTTCCAGTCAAAATGAGTTTTTCTTGAATATTTAGTTTTTATATATTATCATGAAAATCTGTTTTATCTGCAAATAATTAAAAGGGAAGCCTACATTTAGTTATAACTGTCATAAAACATAACCTATATTAAAAATCTTCTAAATTCTTTTTCTAACCTTTTTCATACGAGCGCGTCAGAAATTACGTATTAATAAAATATACATTAATCAAATATATATTAATCAAATATATATTAATCAAATATATATATTAATCAAATATATATTAATCAAATATATATATTAATCAAATATATATTAATCAAATATATATTAATCAAATATATATATATATAATAAATCAAATACATATTAATAAAAAATATATTAATCAAATATATATTAATAAATTATATATTAAATAAAGTACCTATGCTATAATTAACTAGATATATTTATTAATAGTTGCATATAATTAATATAATTTGTAATAATTAATAAAATTCGTAATTCATGAACTAGAATAACGTAATACAATAATTACACTTTTTTTGCGACCCGATGAAGTGAAATCAATATCAGTAAACTTTAAAATTTAACAGTTAACAATAACCTATTTTTTATAACAATGACGTGATGGTAGAATAAAGTTAAACAGGCAGGACTTTCAATTTGCTAAACGTTGTTCCAATATATATACAAAAATGTTACCTCTTCATGGATTTGTTTCTTTTTTTTTTTTACAAAACATTCAAATTTTTCTAAAACTGGTATATCGTTATGATACTTTATACCGATATCCATAAACATAAAATTTCGAAATTTCCCCATGTGAAATGATTCGGCGGAGTTGGTACCGGAAAAGTTCGAGCAAAATTTTCAACAAAGATTTCCATGATGTTCACTGACAGTTTTTTTTACAATTCTTAAAGAGCTGTCAAAATTTTTGTAAAGACTGTAAACGAAAATTTTCCTGGAATTTTTTCGGTTGATTCCAATTTTTACGATTATATCTAATCATATTTTGTCTATTAATTTTTCATGACCTATACAGTAATATTTACAGTATCAATACTTTAGCATCTATTTTTTTTTAGTATTATATATAAATCACTAAAAGTCAGTAATAGAATTCGTAGAGTCAGTCAAGACTACTTACAAGAGGAAATTTTTACAAATTCTTTTTTAATTTTAGCATACTTTACAACTTCTTTACGTATCAATTGTAGTACTCGTTCAATTTTGAATATTTTGTTTGTAATTTATTTAACTTTGAAATTTATGTAATTACTGATTCAAGTAGAAATAATGTCAGCATAAATCTTTCAAATTCCTGTCACATAATTTTTTGTACGGTGATTTTTCTGTTACTTAAATTTACAGCTTACAATGAACAAAAAATAATAAATATAATAATCAATAATAATAATTTTTTAAAAACTATAGCAATTATAAATAAGGAAATAACAAATGTGTTACAATTTGGAAGCTGAAATCTATCCCCACTTTTGTAAGCACTAAAATTGCGCCCTAGCATCATAGTCGCAAGAGTGGGGATAGCGACCATGAGGGTAGGACTTCGCAAGAGTAGGGATAGATGCGAACGAAGGTAAAAATGTTATTGGTTGATGGTAGCCCCCACTCCCGACTGGAAGTGTACCTAGGGCTAATCGAAAGAAAGAAATACGTCATTGTTGGAAGAGTGGGGTAGATTTTGCCTTCTATTGTGTAGAGGGGGAAGTGCCAGTACTTGGGGGAGATTTGCAAAGTGAAAAAGCATCTTACCATGAACGTTAAAGATGTTGCCAATACACACCCTGTGCAATAAACGTTGATCCAGGTTTACAGAATTTTCTACCTACATGATAAATGGTATTCCATTTTTTGTTTTGAATTCCAGATAACAACAATGTAGTGAAGCACGAAAATTCTTAACATCTAGCAAAAATTTGAAGCTCGCATTGAAAATTTCGGAATATTACAATGCGAGGCTCCAGAGATTTTGGTTTTAGTAGAAAAATGTTCGTTTGTAAGGAAATATTTGACAAGAATGAAAATTCGGTATACCGAAAATTCTCATGTAACAATCGTTAAGTAATGTATCAGAAGATTAAAGAATTAATAAACTTACATGGTGGTAGTTGATATTGTCAATCGTATGAACAGCAGAAAAATTCAATGCTTCAAAATAAAATGCAAATAATTAACTTAATCACCTTTTTTAAATAGAAAGCAGTCGCCGACGGAGCGAGCTGATGTATACTGAGCTCCGCTTGGCCAAGAGTCTCTTCTTATACCCCTTGTAGCTGTCTCCGCGTCTGCGCGACAGAAACGCTTTGTGGCGCAAGCGCATTAGCATCTGCAAAGAGTATAAGAAGGGGTCTCGTAGTACGAAGAAGCTCAGTCTGTTTTGGTTCGTTTTACTGTTCATGACTCCGCTGCTTTTTGAATCTATCTTAAATACTTTAAACTACTTTACTCTCATAAATATGTTTGTAAGTGAATTCTAAATATTTTAACTTTCTAATAAGATATTACGGAAGTTCTTTGGCCGGGATTCTGATGAGTTACTGACATTAAAAAGTGCATGAACGCTAAAATAAAAAAATATACAATCAAATGTAGAGAGTTGAAGAATAAAAATTAAATATAAAAATTTGAAGTTTTTTTTAATAAAAATTTATTTAAGTTAAACAAGTTTTTGAAAGTGATGCTGATTTCATTATCTATTAAAATTGATTATTATTATGACAATATTTCATTTATCAATTACTTGAATATTTAACAATTTTGTGTTACAGTGAATACTTTGAAAATTTTTATACGTAAAGAAATTTATTAACTTATTAGCATTTACAAAATTTATATCTATTTACGTTTGCAGCTCCGAAAACATACTTTTGATGCCAATTTAATATTAATGAATTTGCGCAGGCGAAATTAATTTAGAAATTTTACTAGAGAAAAATTTCTTGGCTGCCACGGAGGATTTTTAAAATTTTATCAATTTCTTTTAGTAACATGAGATTCAATGTTGTTTACGATTCGTTACTAATAATTGAGAAAAATTTTAAATATCTTTTTTTGCCTGGGATGTTGAACGTTGCCCATGTTTACATAAGTATGCAATCATTCTATAATTATTTATCATATATGTAATTACCTACAAGAGTCTTTTGTTTCTGTCTCTTTGTAAACATCAAACGAAAAGTTATGCTTTTTATTTTTAAATTTCATTAAATTTTAATGTTAATTAGCATCATTACCCTTTAGTTTACATTAGTTCATAGTTACGATCTTGGTCATCTGCTTGAGTTAAGTCTAAATTTACAAAACTAATAGTGAATGTACATGATAATTAATAATTGCATTTTCACAGTTTTTCATGATTTCTTTGCTTCAGTCATTTAGAGTTACTTTTCTTATGCTTTTATACTGATTCAATGTTATTATAAACACATCAAGACCTCAAAATTGTCTGTTTTTCAAGGATTGACCAAGCAAGAGATATAATGAATAGTCTAAAGCCGCATAGGTATCTTTAAAGGGACTTTTAGATTTATCACAGAAAATACGTTAATAATTTACTTTTATAATATTCAAAGCTACCTTGATTTATATATGAGTCACGTATTCTCTCTATTATTATCAATATTTTACTCGACATATTCACAAGAAAATATATACTTTTTAGAGAAAAAAATTTTTGAAAGTGAATCGTGAAGCTATTTATGATTGAAATGATTCTAGAAATTAGCGTGTACTAAATTTCTTTTTGAAGAAAAACTGCTCTTGTATAAAAAGTGAGATATTGTAGTTTAATTGTTTTAAAGAAGTGTATTTTAAATCTGGATAATTAAATCTTCATAATTGTATATAAATTGAAAGACTGGTATTAAAATATTTAACTTCCACTCCAACGTCTTGATAAAACATTGATAAACTGCAGCGTAAAAATTATCTAACATTTATAAAGCAGTAACAATATCTGTTTCTCTATCAGCATTCACTGTTTTACATTTTATTCATCATGCATTCTGGAGGACACGCACGTTATAACTTTTTTAACTAGATAAGTTTACTTTTACAGACGTATGAAATATACGATTGAGATTATAAAGCACTTAAGGGAAAAATTATGAGATACCAATTAAGCGTCTCAAGAACATTTCAAGACTTGCTAAAATCGAGCACTAGCATTCGATAATTTTTTTTTTTTTATAATATTTAAATATATAGTAAATTCATATGCAGCAAAAAATAGAAGTAACGTATATTAAGAAAAAATTCGATTTGTACATTTCAAATAGTAAACCAAGGATAAAGGACTAACAATGATTACAGAGTTCTCTACAAATTACATTCAAAACGTTGTTGAGAAGACTTGGATTTGTAGAGATTTTACTGCATTTGAATGTACTATAAGGAAATAACATAAATTCGTCGATTGACAAAAGTCAAAGAACGTCTTGCTTCGCTTGCACTTGTCGATATAATCCGAATTTTGTTCTCCTTTTTAAATGATTGCTCAAAAAATTTTCTAAATCTGTTACGTATTATTCAAACAGATGCGTTAAATTTTCAAATCCTACTTGACATGCTTGGGACGAAAAAATATAAAAAAATAGTAAGAGTTTGAAAAATGTAAACTAGTCGAGTATTTTCCTAAGCTGAAAAGAAAACCGAAAGCAAGAAAAATCTTCAACGGAAAATGTAAAACGTTTCATTAAATATTTGAGTTTTCCCATCCATGTGTAAGGAACGGTTAATAACAATCTAATAAACTTTATTTCATAAACTTAAAACGTTTTGGTGTAAGATTTTAACAGTGTGATTTAATTAAGAGCAGAATTATGCATATCGGAATTTAATAAAACATTGTTTCGAATTTTTCAAATATTGATATTTGTAGGAAATTGTATTAGAAGCATGGCAAGGTCACGAAAAAACATTGTACCCGAAACTTTTCAAGTAGAATTCTTAAAGTGTCTTCAGTGGAAAGTGACGAGTTTTCGATTAAACATTAAATTTTTATTATTTAAAGAAAGTGTCTTTCATATCAAGTATGAATTTATAATGAATACATTTTTTCTTCAGTAGAATGATAGTTTCATAAAATAGGCCTGATCTTATTCCGAAAGGAACTGTTTCCCTATGGGATTTTGCAGTTGTGCTGAAAAGATAGCAGCACTTTCAAAAGTAAATACTCACTGTGCAGCGAGTCCATGGAGACTGAGTTCCATTCGGCCGCGGGACCTTCTTTTATACCACTAAGCAGCTGCTACTGCGCCTGCGTGGGAAAGCGCTCCCACCAACGAGCAGCGCAGCAGCTGCTGAAGGATATAAGAAGGGGTCTCGCGGCCTGAATGAGCTCAGTCTCTATAGGCTCGCTGCATCGTTAAGGTCATTTAGAAAGTAGTGCTAACTTTTTTAAATAATCCTCATAAGATAAAGCTTAACCTGCTTTAAATAACGGGGAATCTTTTAAAAGTAAAAACGTCTGTAAATTACTTTTACTATAAAAGAAGTTTTAAAATAAAAATGTAACGTAACAATTTAATAATTTTTCACTAAACTTCACAGTAGATTTGACAAGAATTCTAATTCCGAAACTGTTAAGTTTTAGGTTGAATGTTGTTAACACGTATACTGCTTTCGTTTAAAATGCTTTGACTTCTGATTAAAATACTTCAACTTCCGTAATATTCGAAGAATATCTAGTTATGTTTAAACAATACAATGAAAATTAATTGTTTTGTGTAAATTATTTTCACAATGTAAGGAAACAAATTTTTGGCAATAATTGAGTAAAAAATGGAAAATGTTTAATTAAATCAAATGTAAAGAAAATAATTAAAATTATTTAATAAAAGTATAGATATTGTAATTGACATATTTGGCAGTGTCATTGCAAATTTGGATACATTCTTCCTACATTCCAATTGTGGAATTAAAAGTTCAGAAATAATTTTTAAAAACTGTAATAAATTTCAATTTTTAATAAGATAATTAATGTTTCTAAATAAAAATAATGAGCTCCTCGTGATTTAGAATAATTATTTGTTTCTAAAGATGCATTTTTGAAAATATGTCCTATTTCCTTAGATCCCACTGGTTTTTGAATTATTAAATTGCCTGAATACTGTATAATTACCGTATTTTTTCGAAAAGAACGAAAGAACTTTTGAAAATTAAAGAAGAAAAGTACAAAAACGAAATGATTTCACAAAGAAGATTATAATTACCAAAAAATTATGTAATTCTATTTATTTAGAAATTATAACTATTAACAATAAAATAAATAATTGCTAATAACTATACCAAGCAACAGTAGAGAAATCGCATGCAATAACTACTATTACGCGTGAGGCACCATCTCTTTTCGACCCAGGCTCCAGCTGCGTAAAAATATCGTAAAATTAGAGTCGGTTATTGCATGCGGTTTCGCTATTATTATAACATCATTGAATATAATAAAGCGATCATTATTAATCAAACATTTAGTAACAGAGAGTTAAACTAATTTCATGTCAAGTAATTTCTGAGATTTATGTTAACGTTATTCAAAAAAATACAAGAATTTGCAATTATTTGAAAAGTAGAACAA
Source organism: Ganaspis sp. Gsp50 (assembly GCA_011057455.1). Lineage (NCBI taxonomy): Eukaryota > Metazoa > Arthropoda > Insecta > Hymenoptera > Figitidae > Ganaspis > Ganaspis sp. Gsp50. Next base: position 15,975 of record WNHD01000492.1, read on the forward strand.
TTTCGAAAAGTGTTCCAATGTACTACTTACGAATTAGAAAATTCATTCATTATTATTTATGCATAACTTGCAATGTACACGCTTACACACAAAAATGTATTCACGTAACCACGGAGTATTGAAAACTATCTGCGTCAACTTTCGCTCTTCTTTAAAGTTTATATGTATGTATTATTATATTTACGCATAGATTCATAATATACAGCAGGCCTGGGCAAAACGTGCTCTGAGTGTACTCTCGTGCGGAGTTGACGTTCCCCTTCCACGCGTAGATACTTACCCCCGTCTTCTCGATCTCGCTCAGATTGACGCGTGAAGCGGCGAGTGCAGAAAGGGAGGGGGAAATACCGGCGCGTGGGGGAACATCGTCTGCGCTCTGAGAGTGTAATCAGAGCACGTTTTGCCCATGTCTGATATACAGGGTTCTTCTGTCAAGCCTATATATAACCTGCAATAATAGATTCTTGCTTTAATCGCTCAGTTATTGTGACAAAAATTAATAAACATAAATCTAATTAAATAAAACAATTAATAATTAAATGTTTTTTAAAAATTAATAATTAAACTATGCTGATTGAATATAAAAAATAGAAAAATAAATAAATTACTGAATGGGATGATTTTTAACGTTTTTTTAAATGGAAATGAAATAAATTGTCATGAAACGAATGAATTGTTTATTAATTTAGGAATTATATAAGGAGCTTTTTTAGCTAGTATTGTTTTAAATAATTTTTAAAGAAGTTCGGCGTATGGAAATGATGAGCTGGCATTAATTATTTTTAATCGTTCACATTTTAAAGACAATTTTTACCACACAAACTGTAAATTTTTTTTCTTAAATTAAATCAAGAACCTATTATTGCGATTTGCGTGGGATTAGATGGACTCACCCTAAATACTCCGATTTCGATTGGCAGTATGTAAGAGGTTTCGGTATCTCGAATTAGTTATATAGATTAATCTCAGATTTATTTCAGTATAAATAGTTGCAGCTTCTTTACCCATTTTCTGTTCTTTTTTAGAGGTGAAATAGAAAACTGCGAATATTGTATCCATATTTAAGTTAATTATAATTAATTTCATTTTATGCAATCAAATGAGTGTTAATTAGATGAATACAAAAATGCACTGTAATTGTTTTCTTTAGTTTACACAAAAATTAATTTTGCAAGATTTAAAACAATACTTCCAATACACAATTTGATTGCATCTCTGATTTTTGGCAAAAGAATCAGAGATTCGATTGGCACTTTCATCACTGTCTTTAGCTATCATTAATTATTCTTATACATTTTTTCCCGTAATTATTTCTTGTACACTTTTTTTTATATATATTTTTTTTGTACATCTTGTCCGTTTTTTCTTGTACGTTTTCTCCTGCACATTTGTTTCGTGCGTATTTCTATCTTGCACATTTTTTTCTTGCAGTTTTTTGCAATAAAGAATTGTATTAACAAAATCATTTTTTCCCACATTTTTTAAAACGAAAATTTAGGCTTTTATTGAAATTCAACAGTTTCTGTTTCATCTCTTTGGTATACTATTATTTCTGACGCAAAGCTTTCATCAGACTCGAAAGATTTTGATTAGTTTGCCACAGTTTTATTTCTTTGGCTCGTTGTACCAGGCTAAAAATGACATTTTCAAGAATTTCTTCTATAAGTTTGATTGCAAATGTAGAAAAACATAAGTCAAGCTTGGCAGTACAATACGATGCAATAGTATAATATCAAATTCCATTTTTCTTTCGCTAATTACACTCGTCGTCTCATCTACAAGTACAAATGGAAATGAAATATACACATGCACGTATTTCATCACAAACTGTTTAATTGAATTCATTTTTCAAACTAATTCTTCAGATTTTACTAATTCGTCAGATTTTACTAATTCGTCAGGTTTTACTGATTCGTCAGATGTTACTGAGTCGTCAGATTTGACTGATTCGCCCGATTATACTAATTCTTCAGATTCCGAATATCCAATTTCTGATCTAATTGATTTTCTCCTTAAATAACGAACATTTACAACAGTTGAATTTAAATTCAATCTTCAATACAACTTTCTTGTACAGTATACTATTGAGCTGACACGTTGTGAAATTCCGGTATACTCTGACAGTTTAATCCACCTGTAATTAAATCTCTCGTCACGTAATAATTTGTAAAAAGAGTTAACTTATTCGAAAGTTGTCTTAATTGGAACGTAAAATTAAATATTGTGACTCGATCTGATGGAAGGCACCTTAGAAAGGAAAAATTGTAGGTTATGTTTGATTATAGTTATAACGTAATTAAAGATTCGATCATCTTAATTCTTAAACTTTAAAATATTTCTTTTTAATTATCTGGAATCAAAAGCAGTCTTTCTTCACTGTGTACAAACATACTTTTCAAGAGAGACTGTTTTTGATTGTAGAGAATTAAAAAGAAAGCTTTTATCACGTAAACTATCATCAAGATTAATTTTTCTCAATAACGTTGTATAAAATGTAGGAAAAGCGTTATTGAGTGCCTAGAGAGCTACTGTTCACGACGCAAAATGTGCTCTCGATGCACGACGGATTTTCCCCTTCCATGTGGACGTTCCCCTTCCACGCGCCAGCACTTTTCCCCCTCCTACTGCACTCACTGCTTCACGCGCCAATCCATGATGAGTGCAGTAAGAGGGGGCAAAACTCGGGCGCATGGAAGGGGAACTCCGTCTCCGCGAGAGAATTCACTGAGAGCACGTTTTGCCCAGGCCTGGCGTATGACGAAAGCAGCTAGATAATTTCCGTATTAGCAAAGTCCCATTTTCTCTGTGAGTCTTCTGATGATCTTTTTTATATTTAGAGACTCTGTACAATTTATTCGCATTAGCTCTCAGGCATTATTAAGAGCACTGATTGTAAATTTCTTTCGGACACACCGGGATGTCCTTCAAATGGTCTAGAATTCCGTTCAAGTATTCCGGCATCTATTTCAATTTCACCGAAATCTTTTTACGTATACTGGAATGTATTAAGTACACCGGAATGTTGAAATATACTCAAATTTCATTTAAATAGACTGGATAATTTTTCAAGTATACTGAAATCTCTTTTAAGTACACGAATGCCTGTTGTAAGCATACCCGAATCGCTTTGAGTTCTCCGGAATTTCTTTAAGTGAAATTGTTTTAAGTACTCCGGAATTTGGTTAAGTAGACCGGATTTTATTTTAATACCTGAATTTAAGTATACCGGATTTTGTTTTAAATATACCGGGATTTATTTAAGTATACCCGAATCTGTCTTGAGAATGCATAGCATCTCTTCAAGTTGCTGAAAATCTGTTCGAAGTACACCGGAATCCTCACAAGTATCAAGACAACATTAAATAGAACACTTGCTCATATCACCTGCTTGTGAATAATTCTGTTTAACAATTTAAATTCCATGAAAAGGTTCTGCAACTATGTGTTTCGATCGGCAGCTTTCGTAACAGTACCTATCAGGTTTCAGTCTTACGGTATCGTCGAGGAAATGGCATCCTGATTTAAATTTGCACCGTCTTGACTGATGAGTTAAAGTCGCGAATGCAATCGGTTCTCTCAAGCGCCAACCGAGAGGCCGTTTAAAGTTTTTTCATCACCGGACCAGTGTCCAGGTTCCCACGTTGGCTAGCACCAGTCATCTTCATCACTGTCCGAGTGCCTGGACCTGGTTGTCCTTTGTTTTGTTGTTTGAGTAGGTTGGGGCTTATAACCATTTGGAACAGGACTGGGCAACATGCGTCCTCCGCGACCCATGGCGACAGCCTGTTCAAAACTAAGGGGACCGTGACCATGTGAAGCACTTGAATTCGTACCATGCTGTGGCACAGTTACATGAATCACATGAGGTCCGTGTGTAGGTGAGGCATTTAACCTAGGGAAGTTTATGTTCGAAGGCTTTAACTGAAGGGTCGAGGGCTTATTTGGTGTTGGTGGTAGCCTCCTCCCTTGACCTCTTCTTGTCACCAGTACAGGATAACTATGTTGATGGGAATGATGATGGTGATGATGAGTGTGTCCCGGCGTTCTTTCTCCGAGTGGACTCGGACTTCGAGAACGCTGGTCTAAACTTGTCGTGCCGTAATGATGATCATAGTCTGTTCGATGCACTGGACTAGGTGACCTCGCGGGACTTGTAGATGCACTCCATGGACCTATGGAAATACATTAATTAAACGTAAATATATCGCTTATGGAATGTCGTTTTTTGAAATTTGTACATTTATTATTCTCAATTATTGCTAATAACCAGGGTCTCCTAGCTGCAATGCAAGCAGGCGATACAGCTCCTGTCGCTACTAATACACGTCAGGATTCGCCAAGATATTCCGCTTTCTCTCTCTCCAGAGGGTACAATCGTCTATGAGCCAGGGTACATCATCTAGTTTACAATACGCTTATTCAAAGCTACAGTATTATAAGCTAGGTGGTGTAACCTGGCTCTATGTGTAGCTTATACACAAGTTCCGAATTCTCTTCTCTCAATTCGTCTGAAGGTCTAAGCAGTCTAAAACGGGAACGGGAACTGTCCTTTGCTAACTCCCTGTATGGGGCCACCACTGGCGGTAAGGCTACGGCTCAACCATAGCTACCAGGGCACTTCTCTTGGTGCCGCAGGGCGCGTCCACGGGTTGCGGATAGTGGATTCCGGGTCCTGCCCTGGATGCTGCATGAGCAGTCGCGGACAATCAAGAATGCGTCCCAAAAACCTAAGTGTTTCAACAGTGAAGAAACGATTTGGTAATGGCAAAGAACGGTGTTGTGTACTTTTATCCAAAAGATTCCTGGCGGCCCTCAAGACCTGTATTCTACGTGGCTTGTTGGTCAACAAAAGGCAAGATCCAAGTATGCTTCACAAGGGCCACCCACCTATTGGGCAGAACTGCGGTTCGAAAACAGCAACCAGTCAGATACGGAGGTACTGGTAGTCGGGAGAAATCCCGTCGGTCAGAGCAATAACAGCTACCTTACACACCGCACCCAAGCGGGAACATATTTGTCCGATCTTTGTAGGGGTGAGGAAACTGAAGAGATGAGTTGGGGGAACTCATCACTCAGGGTCTTTCGAAAGTTCTCGTGGTTGGGAAGACTCGTTCCTTCGGGTGGGTCAAAAGTCACCAGTCTAGTCCTCCTAATTATTTAAAAAGCACTGGTAGAAGAGGGAGCTTCTACGAACCTTTCGGGCAGTTCACAAAGTACTCCCGCCAGGACTACACCCAAGCCTGAGAGCTTATTGATTCTCATGGTAGTAGGGTAGGCGTTACTTTCGGGGGCGCCAAGGGCGACCAGTCAAATTCTCTGGTTTTTGTCGGTTGGTACTGGTAGCAAGAGGAAAGAGACACTGTAGAACTTTCGGCGCCATGATGTTACTTGTAGCGGTATGAATCTGAATGCATCTATAAGTTTCTGGATTCCTGCGGGCAATTCATATTGTTCTCTGGCGGGATAATTGCCATGGTCAACGGTCAAGTGCACCTTGACCGGACACCTAGATGAACCTCGGGGCTTTCCAATTCAAGCCACCTAACCTCAAACTACCTATTTTTTAATCTCCTTGAGTTAGAAAAGGACAGTTTCCGTTCCCGTTTTATTCAGCGTAGGTCCTTGGGCAGAGACGAAAAGACTTATGATCTGTTCATAGCGCCATACACGCCAAATCAGTGTTAATTATATACTTAAAATTCGTGCGTATCGTAGCGACAAAAGTGCCGTCAGTGGCTGGCACTGCTAAATTCAAGTGGACGCAGTGTATCGCTCTGCTTACATTGCGGCTTGGGGACCATGCAAATAACCAATTAGAACTAAGTGCATAGTAAAGGAACAAAAATATAATATGTAACGTGGATAAATAAAAGTGCTGTAATCAGTTTACAAAAAAACGAAACAAATGCGTGTAAGTCTCAAATTAAGATACTGCTGGTTCAGAGCTATAATAACGACGAGTCAGCCCTTTAAGGTACAAAGCCTTTTTTGATTTAGACTTTTTCAGGGCTCACAAACGTGCAGTTAGTACCATAATGTATAATCACATTAAAAAGATAAAATAGCTAATTTTAACTTTACGTTACTATCCAGGAAGTTAAATTTTATTTTAAACGGCTTCCATAAATAATGTTCCACATCATTCTTTCAGGAATATTGTTCCTCACATCGGTATTTTTATAATTCTTATAATTTATTAATATATTAATATATAATTTATATATTAATATATAATTTATATATTCTAATAATTTTTATATTCTAATAATTTTTATATTCTTATAATTTTTATAATTCTTAAGATTTGTCGTTACTGTTCGAATTTCGGGGATTTCATCGTAGTTTCTATCTATATGTGTGGTATTATTTACAAAAGCCGCCATGCTACTAATAACATAATTGTACAATTTATCTGAAATTGTCTGTAAGGATGCAAATATTAAGATATATTGATCTAAAGCGGATTTAAATTTTCAAACTAATGTTTTTAGGTAAACATTTCAACGGGTGATACTTTTATAACCAATAGTCTAATTTTTAATAGATACAAATAATAAAGTAGATTCTGTTGTAACATTCAGACATGTTTATTTTTGCACTTTTTCTATGTAGAAATAGGGATGAAGAAAGAACATCTTAATTGACCTTTTTTATTTATCACTTTCATCCCACTGCATATTTTATTACTCGATTTCGATTGTTTTAGTTTTATTTATGTAAAAACTTTAACTTACAATCACCCTCTTATTATATTTAGTTTTGAAGAACTTAAGGAATTGTATTCCCTTTCCTTCCATTAAAATATATTCTTGAAAAAACTTTTTTTTTGCGTTTACGGTGGCGTTAAATCCGACAGTGATTTTAAAATCTCACTACTTTACTTTACTTTTAAAATCAACTACTTTTCACATTTCCGTTTGTTTACTGTCACCTCTTTCATCTCTTTCTTTTCTCTTGGATTTCGTGATCCTGCTAGAAGGATCGGAAATCTCTTTCGTTCTTTCTACTTTTTATTCTTTATCTCTATTTCTCGGTTCTCTGAGAAGGAACGGAAATTCTTTTCTTGCCACAATCCTCTTTGTAGGGTCGGAAGTATTTTCCTTGTTAACCCTACCTCCTCGTTCTACTCTCGTTTGTTTCTATTTCTCACTTCTCTTTGGAGGATCGGAAATTTTTCTGTTTCTGAGTTTCATGATCCTCTTTGTAGGATCAGAAGTTTCTTAATACTCGTTATACCCTTTATCTCTATTTCCCAATTCTCCGTGTAGAATTGAAAATTGCTTTTCTTTTCTGCATTTTACGATCCTCTGTGCAGGATCGGAACTTCTAAAAATCAGGTCTGCTATCTAACTGCCAAAGAACTCGTAAAAAAATTTAAGTTTTGTCAAATGAAGGTTACAGGCCTGGTAAATTTCAGCCAATCTTTTCTCCATTTTGCCTTTATTGAAAACATTGTCATTTGTTTTAAAATCTATGCAGTGGTAAATAAATTCGGTCTTAAGTGCCACCAGACTTACAGTTTCTGAATCGATATTGTAATGTTAAATATTTGAAGTCTAATATCTTCTATAATTGTAATCTACTAAGTTACTTATTTAAATATTATGAAAATATTTACTGGATACATCTATAAGATTAAGAAGACTGACATGCAGTTGTCACGTGCAGAAAATGAATATTTCATTCCACATACAAACTACCTAATGAAGAATGGTTCTTGTTTTTCAGTCAGCAAGTAATTTCAATTTTATTTTTTAATTTACAATAGAATTCGTCCGAAGAAAGTTAGAAGTGCATTAATTGCTGAATTCTATATTGAATTCTACGAATGGATTCTACTATTGCAAAAAAATGAAAAAGAACAAAATTCTTTGCATGATTGCATTCGGAAGAATTTTACTGTAATTAAAGAAGTAAACAAGAAGAAAAAGATTCTTAAAAAATGCTTAAAAGTCTTTCACTAAAATGTAAAATCTTAATTTTTAGTAAGTGACTACATTTATAAACCTAAAGAACTTAAGTAAAATTATTTGAATGAAATTGATAAAAGTGATGACAGTAATAATAAAAAATTACAAAAATGAAAGAAACTATCACAATTAAGAAAACGACCATACTAGTGTTAATTTGGTGTTCTGTTTGTTGAAACTTCACGTTTGTTTTCTAAAATAAAATTTAACATGCCGACCTTATAATAATTTCATACTATCTTTATGAAAATATCTTTTATTTTAGCAAGCAAAATTTTTTTTTCACTCATCTAGTATAATGACTACTAAAGTTGTAAAGACGATTATTTCCACAAAGAAGATATTTCTAGATGTTTGTTAATATTATAGTTTCAAACAAGGTTTTTATATTACGTTTAACAATCATTAATAGGCATCAAAAACTTTATTACACAAAGTACTGTCTGTTGGTATTCTACACTATAAATTTAATACATTCTTACTAAAAAATTACTTCTGTAACGAATGCTTACTTTTATTTAGAAATGAACTTGCAAGATAAAACATCGTAAAATCTACCTCTGAATTAAATTACCACATTACAAAAAAACAGAAAAGAACCATTCTGATTCTAATTTACTTTATATACATTTCAATGCTTAAAATTTGTATTAAAATTTGTTAACTACTGTCTATTAATATAATAAAGAAATATTAATAATTATAGTAAACAGGTTACAATTCGTGTAAATATTTAAAAACGTCTTTACTATATTGTAAAGTATCCTTACAGCATATTCAGTTTATGAATTCTAATTCATCAAAATAAAAAATGCAAAATTCATACAGTCATTGTCTTATTTTTTTTGTTAACAGATTTTTTCTGAAATTTTATTTTTTTATGAAGGAATCTATGATTTTAATTTCATAGTTGTTTTACATGTTATCGATAATCGAACGTAGGACGTAAGTATTATAAAATCACAAAATTGTTTTACGATTGTTCATTGTAAACAAAATGTTTCTTATGTCAATAAACATTTGTAAAAATAATTGCAGAAAAATTAAGTTACATAAAGATGGAACCAAACATCTTTTATAAAGGCTTCGGTGAAGGTAATTACATTAGTTTATTTAAAATTCTCCTAATAATTTTAATAATGGATAGACATTTTTTAATTCTTGCAATACCGAACAAAAATTCTATCCCCATTTTGTTTCTACAGAATTCTATACTTCACACCATAAGAGACGTTTTCAAATTTCTGAGACCAAAGAAAATGTACTTTTGTGTATAGAAAATTAATAAGTGAGAAAGTGTTAAATCGAAATTAATATAAAATATGATTACATAAAGTAATAAAAAGAATAATAACAATAATTAAAATTATAATAATAGAGAAATTATAAAAATAGTGAAATTATAAAAATTGTGAAATTATAAAAATAGTGAAATTACAGTAATTACAAAAAAACAATAAATTAGTGCAAAAATTGAATAAAAATGTTAAAATTGCGTTTAAAAAAGATTCAAACAGTTTTGTAAAAGAATTACCATCGTCATAATAGTCGGAGTAGTCGTAATAGTCTGTGTAGCGCATAATAGAACAGAACAAAGACACATATTACATCAAGTGTTACATCTAGAGTATTTTATTTCGCCTTAAGAATATTTCCTCAATGAAATGTGATTTATTCTCAAAACTACAAATAATTTCCACCAAAATCATTATTGGTGGTAGCAGCTAAGTTTACAGTGAAAAAGTAAATGTTTTATATTAATTAAAAAAAAAAAAAAAAAAAAAAAAAAAAATTGTCAGCATACAGTATAATTTTATCCTTGTGTATATTACCTACAGATAAATGATTACGTGAATATCAATCCTACACATGTTATTGAATATCGTGAATAAAAAAAGGTACAAAGTTAATAAAAGTTAAAAAGAAAATAAAGAAACTTTGGTGAAGACAAAATATCTGAAGATTTTTATGATTAAATGAATTCCAGTTATTTTTGCATATTTTTAGTTAGAAATTATTTGTAGTTACAACGAAAGGTGCATTCAATAGTGGATTTTAGAACTACAATTTTTTGTTTCTGTATATGAAAACATTAATGTTGTACAAAAGATGTAAATGAAAAATATTCACCTCTGACTTTGTGTCGATGATTAGTTTGAGAAGGATGTGGATGATGCGAGTGCCTTTGAATTTCTACGACATTGTTTACAGTATCACTAAATCCAAGGCCATCATGATGTAAATGATGGTCGTATCTATGTCTCCTAGGCGATGGAGATCTATTTAAAATCGGTGAGTGTCTCCTATAAAAAGCATTTCAATTTATAATCATCGCCACCATTTTAATAAACATACAGTTTGAATTGAACAAATTTTAGAAATAGTTGTATTAGAGAAAAAAAACTGTATTTGAAAAGTTTTGTTTGTAAAAGTAATTTTAGTAATAAATAAAATAATCGTCACTGTACAACGAGTCCGTGACGACTGTGGTCGTTCGAGCTCTCCTTTTCTTCTTATACCCTGCACTAGCCCCCTCTGCCGCTAGACGCTGTGAATACTTCCATAGGCCAGGCAGCAAGAAGGGTATAAAAATGGAGGGAGCGCCGAAACGAGCTCAGTCGTTGTCGACTCGTTGCAGCATTACTGTCTCTTGGAATATTTTATTTCAACTACTCCTTCGGGGATTATTTTATATAATTAGTTAAATATGTCCCCTTGATTAAAACACATAATTTTACCTTAAACTTGGAGATCGTGAACGATGTGATGGATGGGCTGGATGATGAGGATGCAGTCTATCGTTTGGATGTGTCAAACTTTCCATACTACCTCCATGTGATTCATCCATTATATTTTGCAGATCCATCTATATAAATTGTTGAATTAAAGAAATATTAGACACAGCATTAAAATATTTTAAATTTACAAGGAAGTTGGAAGATCTATAGGTTCGATGCTGTCAACATGTATTTTTTGTAATGAAGTATAAAACAAATATTTAGACTCGCGAAGTTCCAGGAGCGCCTTTTACCTCTGAAGATTAATTTATTTAATATCAAAATTTATATTATGTATTTTTATAAAAAAAAATTGAACATTAACTATGAAACCAAGTTTTTTTTGTCATTTTACAAAGTTTAGAATCTTAGGAACATTATTTGAGCGTGAACTTTATTATTAAGTTGGTTTATTTTAAATTATTTTTTTGTTAACAAATGTAATATGATCAAAGATGAAGAAAACACAAATGTTAACTGAAAAAAATAATTTTATTAAATAAGTTTTTGTTTACTTTATAGACCAATATTTCATATTGGATATATTACATTCTTATCAAGAAAAATAAAAGCATGTTGTTGAGTCATTATTTTTAAAGAAAATAGTTCGAGGCACGTAAAAAATCCATTCAGTGTGTATGATCAAACAAATTTGAATATACTTTGCTAGTGAAATAATGGAAACTATTAGCATACAGTAAGTTCAATAAGACCATGCACATGCTATCATAAAAGCACCGTGAATGCAATACAAAAAACTAATTTTGAAAGGAGTTTTTGAAGTAAATCTTTTTTTAAAACAAAGAGAAAATGTTATTTGTTTTATACTCTAAAAAGAAATTATTTTCGATCTAAATAATATCCTTTCGCAAACTATTTTATGTACGTTTAAAATACAAAATATTCGCGTACTTACCATTCGCGTTATTTGTAAAATACAATAACGTACAAATAATGTTTTAAATTGTATAAAATACTTGAATATTTAAATTCCTTGAACGAAAGCAGCTAGGGAAGGGTGGGACGACCTCGCAAGCCACTGTTGAATTCTATTAATTCTTCATTATTAACGCGATTCATCTAATACTAAATTTTCAATTTACTACCTTTGTTACCACACAATTATCTTTCATGTATGTTTCATATATGTGTCGCTCCACGAGAGAAGGGACCTTAAGTCAAGAGCGAATAAGGTCCCTTCTCTCGTGGAGCGTCACATATGTCTCCAATGAGGCGTCATTGAAAATTGATGTGTTTTTGAAATCTTGGTATAAAAACATACATGGAAAACAAAATTTAGAACATCTACGGTACGGTTTCCAAAATTAGATAACTTTCATACACCGTTTGAATATCTCTGAAAATTGGTTAAAGATGAGAAAGTAAACTTCTTAAAAATAGAATATTTTTTAAAATTGTCTAGATATACTTTTTCAGTTTGCTGCTTTACAATGATATTCGTGTGGCAAGCTGAAGACGACTGAGCTTGTCCGGTCGTTACCTTTCCTTTTTATACTCTTCACGCTGCTTGACAACTAGAGCGCGTTGCGCGCGCAACTTAACTAGCGGGAGAGGGGAGCACTGAAGGATATAAAAAGAGAAGGAGCGTCCGTACAAGCTCAGTTGTTATCTGGTCGCTGAGTCGCTGCAGAATTACTTTTTCTTAATTGAACTAAAACTTTTTATACTATTCCTTTGAATACAGAGTGATTCATTATTAAATATAAAATACTTTTAAAAAACATTAACGAATTTTTATGAACTTTTTTGAAGTTTAAAATTGTCAATACTACTTAAAAATTGTGCGAACCAATGAGAACCAAACTTATTGATTCAATTATATTGAAATTAAATTAAGAATTAAAAGTCGCACAAAAATCTTGTATTCTCTTGCCAAAAGCTTTTGAAAGTTTATAAGTCTATAAGAGATCTTTCAACACTATTTGATGAAAAATATAAGAATCGGACTATTTTTTATTTGTAACAAATTTCAGAGTTATTCAGACAATATTGGAAAATTATGTTTTTTCAGAAACTTTAATCTACTTATAACTTACTGTAAAAAATCTCGGTATTATTACAAACCTAGAGAAACATAACAGTAGGTTCTAATAAAATATTTTACATATTATCTCATTATATGGGTTTTAAGAATTATTTTAGGGTGTTATGTTAATACCCCCAACGCTATGTACTAGAAATGTTGATTACTGATTCTATAGGGCATTAAGTAATTTACAGTATTACTCTAAATAAATTAATCTAGACAATTGTTATTTCAAATTGGTGGTTATCAGCTAGGTAAAAGAAGAAGACTAGTGGTTTAAAGTGGGTAAAAGATATTTGAATTCCAAAATAATGTACATTTTTCACACACCGATTAGACAAAATGCAAACAATTGTACAAATTGAATACGAAACATTTTATAATCATTCGGCTCTTGATTTATTTTTAAAAATTTTTTTGCAAGTATGTTTAACACTTTTTTAATCTTTGTGTGAAAAATGTGATTATTTTATTGTAGTCCTTGATTTATAGAATGTTTGCGCGTTCTTTGGACAATAAAGCTTTATCTACATTTTGAACGTATTGGTATATACGGAAAGAATTTAGGCACACCAGACGCACTCCCATTTGCGCACGATTAGTCTAGGTTGTGAGCACGATTGATGCGCCAACTGAGAGACGGTTGTAAGGATTATAAAGTTTAGTCCTTACAAACGAATTTTAGAGTCGCGAAGTAAAGTTTGATATTCCGTTGTTTTCGTCAAGCGTTCCGATAAGCGAGACTGTGGATCGTCCAGTGTGCCGCTTTGCTGTAGTGGTATACTGAGCCGCTCGCTGATTGGTGAGCGCTCATTTCGGCGCAGAACCGTGCGCAGTGCGTACTCGCTGCGAAGCCGATCCATCGATGAGCATAAAAGGAGCGTGATTCGTGGTGCTTGAGGCAGTCTTCGATAAGCCGCCGGTAGTGGTATTACCCTTCCTGGAGACCAGAAGAGTTTTATTCTCCACAACAATGAGGTGTTACCCACTTTTGGTCGTAGAGTAGTTTCACTCTCGACAAACCTGCTCGAATTCGACCAAAGAAATCCGACCTTTTCAGGGCAAACTTTTTACGAAGGAAATCTATAAAGAGGCGTTCCTCTCATTTTCAGGACCAAGATCGTCCTTTTGTATATAAAAACAAAATAAAGATTCGAGCGATTATCAGCAGTTTTACCCTGATTATATAACCCGCTCCACACGTCGTCGAATTCTTCGCGTTCCGTTTTGATTATTTCGTGCCGTTTTGTTTCCTTTTCGTACCGATTACTATTTTATGCATTAATTCAAATCTTGTATTTATAATTTAAAGTTAGAATAAATTCGAAGTCTGTAATATATTACTGTAAATTAAACGTTTTATTGATGAACCCTGGTCCGGCGAGCTTAATCCGTCCTTTAATTAAATTTCTGACTATGAATTCATTTTTGTAAATTAACATTCATCACACGGTGCATACGGAAAAGTACGGTTAGAGAACTGAAAATATGGACGCCGTTCAAATTCGGGCCTTAGTACATAGAATATAGATAAGAGTGCGTCAGCTATCTCCGGCGGTAAGTCAATTGTGCCTATTGACAGAGACAAGATTTATTCCATGCCTTAGTGTGGCTCTTGCACCAATCGGTACGTCTTACCCACCTAAATTCTTGTCGTGAATGTACTTCCTTGTAGATTCACAAACGTAGGAATATTGTTTATAGAATCAAGCTGGAAATGAGTCTGGACAATTCTGACAATTCTCTGGAATTCCAGGGTAGATCAAGGATACGGAAAACCTCGATAGTGTCAAAGATTATTACGCAAGTAATTCAAAAGATCTTTAACATCGTAGTTTTAAAATTATAACTTGGAATACTTCCCACTGCTGTATGACTACGAAAGTTTTTCACCGAGATAGCAAAGTCTAAAGAAAGGGAAGGCTATACGTTTACTAATGTCCTAAAAAGGTTGAAAAATGGTGTGGATTAGAAAACATGAAAAACCAGAGTGTTGGAGGCGAGACCCACCAAAAAGGAAGATCTCCTCAAGCTGGGAGGAGGTTCAAATATAAATGCCTTTGTTACTAAAGTAAAATAAGCGATAGGACCCACCGAGAACACTAGCGAGTTGATTGAGTGATGTTGGATCTACAATTCCTCAAATGAACCGAGGTGGGTCTTCCCAAGTCTAAAGAAATGGAGGCAGTTCCGTAGGAAGACATATACCCAAAAAGGAAAAGACGGGTTTAGTGGATAGCACAAGTAATCGAATGAATCTTTGTTAAGTATTAGATACCACAAACTTATCAATCGCTTTTCACGTATTACAATGTCAACGATTTTGTAAGAAGATGAAATGTAGATAAAGCTTTTTACAGCAGAACACCAGGATTCATCTAAAGCATTCCTTTTGAGCTTTATAGTTAACATTCGCTTCTTTTTGGCGAACACTTATAAAATTGAATGTATCAATAGGACTTAAAAGTGGGCGTAACTGTTTTTAGAAAAGTAGTTGAAAAATTAATTAAACTATCTAAAATCTAAGGTAGTATCTAGATCTCTAAACACGCTATCAGATTAGATAACGATTTAAAAATAAGTCTACGTGTCTCGAAAGGATAGTAAAATATTAAGATAACATGTGGGTATGTGTTAGACCCACGAACTAATTGGACCGAGCCGACACCTTGCGATAAAGAATTGAGGAGCGAGGTGCGTAGGTATTCTGGTGTTGATGGTACATGGATGGTCGGTGATGATGATGATGAAGGTGATGGTGATGGTGATGATGATGATGATGGTAATATTGATCAGAGTCAGTATCGTAGTTTTGGTGATAATAGTGGTGTTGGTTGTAGTGGACCTGGTAGGACTCTGCTAGCAATGGCTCTAGCTCAGGGGCAGGTTCTTCGTCATTAACTACGAGTGCAACCCTAGACCCACCCACTCCCTGACTACTCTCTCCGCTGCTTTCTAGTTTATCATATAGGTGGGACATCATCCAGTTCACCTTTTTATTTCTGAAACAGAACAAACACCTCAATATTTTTATTTACATCCTCCAAAATGTGTACTATCAAGTAGTACAATATCAAATATAACATTCTGTTGTTATGCTTGAGCATCATCCAGTAAATTGATACGCCTGTCCAAAACGACACTCAACGAAATAGACCGAAAAGAAATTAATCATCCATTACCGAATTTATTCGCGCTATGATTTAAATTACAAATATGATCAAACACCTTCATCTCATTTGATAAAACTCTGGCTATCATCTAGGCATCTTCATAATTTATCCAACCTGGTAAATTAATTATTAATTATAAACTGACATCGTCACGACTCCGCGAGCATCGTCAATGGTCCAGAGTATTATCTACTTTTAATTTATTCATCTTCTGTTAAATTTAAGTTATTTATTAAGAAATTTTAAGTTGCATTACACGGAGAGACTTTTGGGTCATCTGTACACTTGAGGGTGGAAGTTCGTTCTGCTATAATTCTCCTTTAGATGGATCTGCCACACTGGGCGCTCAGCGCGCCTACTTCGGGTGCGTGGCAATGTCGAATAGTAGTGCCAATAGTTTGGTTTCTCAGTGAAACCAGGAGTGGGGCTGCCACGCACCCAGAGTGGGTGATCCATGCTTCCGAGTTTTGGGTGAAAAAATTTTTACTTCATGGGACTCCAGGCAGTCCAAAGATTTCAGCGTGTATGAAAACTAATCACCCCTTACAATCGAATTTACTTCGCGCTATGATTTAAATTCCAAATATGATCAAACACCCGCACAGTTCGCTTGAAGCAGTTTTAGGTTTTATGAAAATGGTGCTCAAATCTGCCAACAGGAGGTTATTCCTGAGTATTTGGAGTTTGAAAAATTGTAAAAACCAAAATCACAGCTGATCCTTTTTTGGAGATTTTGCCATATGAAGTTTTTTTTCATTTATACAGTTATTTGCATTTGTAAGAGTTTTAAATATTGTTGCATTTAAAATTGGCTAATACAAAAAAATAAAAATACAAAAAAGCAATGGGTCCAGTTCAGCACCACGTCCTCGTCGTTGGTCGTGGTTCAAACTAAGAGTGATGAAAAGGGTTCGCTAATGTTTCCAATTATTGATCCGTCATTTTGTATCCGACATTTTGAATATGCCATTTAGAATGTTCAAAATCTAATACCAAAGTATTATAGTATTATTTAACGATTTAACGAACCTACAACTGCTTGAAGCGAACTGTGCACCTTCATGTAATTTGATAAA
Organism: Ganaspis sp. Gsp50; assembly: GCA_011057455.1. NCBI lineage: Eukaryota > Metazoa > Arthropoda > Insecta > Hymenoptera > Figitidae > Ganaspis > Ganaspis sp. Gsp50. The sequence continues at coordinate 33,018 of WNHD01000492.1, forward strand.
ATTCTGGCCGTCATCTAGCTATTTTCACAATTCATCCAACAGGGTAAATTAATTATAAACTAATATCGTCACGACTCCGCGAGCATCACTAATGGTCCAGAACATTATCTACTTTTAATTTATTCATCTTCTGTTAAATTTAATGTATTTATTAAGAAATTTTAAGTTGCATTATGAAAATTAGAAACTGAATTCTGTAATCAATTTATTGAATGATTCCCTAGAATAAAACCAGTTGGATGTTATATCCAATTTTTTTTCTAGTTTAGTATTTTATAATAAAATTAAAAAAAAGTATTTAATACACTATGAGATAAGATTGAATACATTTTAAATGAATGGACTAAGAAAATTAAATATTTTTAAGTACCTGAAGCTTAGTCGGCGTTTATTTTCGGTGGTAGAAAGTAATAGGTTTCCTTCGTCATCAGCTCTAGAGTCTCGACGACCATCAATCTTTGGATCTAAGCCGGTTGTAGGTTCCAAACTGTTGGTTCGACTTCCAGTACCATGATGATTATTCCCTGTATGGTTCACTCCAGTCATGTCCAACAGGCAGTTGTATATGGTCGAACGCTGTTCGAACGTTTTAAACCCGTGTCAAATTTGCCAAAAATACCTTTTGTTTTAAAATCACGTGGTACCACAGAGTCCATGAAGTATTTACAGGCACATACAGGCTTTTCCCGGTTCACGCGTTTACTTGTACAATTCTCTTTCTAGATTCCTTTTTATATTTCAATTAAAAATTTCATTTATGCTGCTTTCGGAACATTTATATTAACGAGATCAAAATAGTAAAAAAGAAGATTTTGTAATCATAGTTTTAGAAGAATGCATCAAACCATGCCAAAAGAACAGTGTCAAAGTGGTAAAAATATGGTATACAGTGCAATGTGTCAGGAAAAAAAGAGATTTGTAAAGTCACATGTACGAGTTGATCTGTGTTGCAAACAGCTGATTTGTTTATTGCAAAAAAATAATAAGTACTTTCTGTATTTATCATTTTTATGGAGGATAAACCTTTTAAATTGTATGTTAATTATGTCCAAAACAACTCGTACTAATGTGTATTGTATTGCACAAATTGAGTCGTAAAGGCATTAATAAATTAATATATTCGTATTTTGTATAGAAAATTATAAAAAAATGATAACGAATTGCATGAAATGAATATTACCTTTTCGACCATACTTTCAAAGCCTGTATATGTTTGTTGATTTATATTTTAATCATTTAATTTATTTCATAACATGTACGTGTAAGTAGCAACAGTTACATACAAAGATAAAAAATGACATTACTTAATCAATAAAATCTGTACTTAATACTTACACCAAAATATGTGATTAATTAAAAAATACGCATGCACTAAGAAATAAATCACTGACTAAGAATCATGTGACGAACTTTAAGTGTATGTGCAAAATTAGATACACAGAAGTTTTTTTTATGATTTTACGTTATTTTTCCTTTCAGAAAGAAACAATTTTTATCTAACTTTTAATTATTCCAGCATTAAAGTAACTTTAAAAATTGTCACGATTACAATGCTTCCTCTATAAGGAAGCAAAAATTATTAAATCTATATTGCACATACACTTAGTGGTAGAGAATATTTTTGAAAGATTCAGTGAAAGATCCTTAAGAATATAAGTGAATAATTATTCAATACAGTGTCAAGATGGTAGCTTAAAATGTAGCGATTGTAAAAACGTTCTATTCAAGCTATTTTTAGATACTTAGTAATAAAATAACTACGCAATAAATAGCTGCATCAATCATAAAGGCATTTGCTGCAAACTATTTTTCTAAGAGATTATTATGTATAATAGGCTTGAGCAAAACGTGCTCTGAGTGCACTCTTGAGCGGAAACAAAGTTCCCCTTCTAAGCGCCGAGAGGCACTTTTCCCCTTCTCACTGTCCTCCCATTTCACGCACCTATCAGCGGCTTGTACGGTAAAACGGGTGAAAGTGCCGGCACGTGGAAGGGGAACGTTGTCTCCGCTCAAGAACGCACTCAGAGCACGTTTTGCCCAGACCTGATGTATTGTAAATTAAACAAAATAATATATTTACTGTGGTTGCATAATTAATAACATTTCTTTTAACGCAATATTTTAAGCATTAAACCTTACGAGATGACCACTAAAATTCTTAGTATTTACCCGTTAAAATAAAAACCTAAATAGAAAATGTCATGTTAATGCTTAAAATTGAGCGAAAAATGAAATGAAGAGTTTTATCATCCATACACGGAGAAATGGTTAATTAAATGGAATGGATTTTCGGAAATAATATGAAAAATATTCAACGTAATTTTCTTTAGAATATTCACGAGATTTTTGGTTTGTTTTGAACTTTTATTTATATTTCTTAATTTTATTTACGAAAATGCTTCCTAGATGGTATAAAATTGAATTTTAGAAATTGATAAATTCAAAAGTATAACAAGCATATTTATTAAACTATTTTTCCGTCTATGAAAAATTTATTATTTTTATTTAATTATACAGTTTTATTGTTATTTTAATTTGTTTTTATATTAGATAATATTTCGTTAAGAATCATAAGATTTTAAATCCTGATAAAAAATTACTTTAATTACAATTAGAGTACTAGTGGTTGATAAAGTAAAACAAAAATAAAACCCAAGGCCAAACGAAAAAATGATTAAATAAGTCTTACAAGTAAATCAGTGATACTATCCAATTTTAGAGAAATTTGGTATAAATGTAATATTCAAAAGATACTAATATTTATCTTTAATTGTTGGCATTCTTTATTTTCAATTTCTTTTTCTATTAAAAATTATTCCTTGAAGCTACCGGTATGTAACCTATAGATTCAGGTCTATGTACAAACTCTCGAGCTGATTTCTCTTTCAATTAAGATAGATTATAATCAGTGCTGCCAGACTGTACAAATCGGAAATCTCCTAAAGTCTCAAATTTTTCTTCAAAAATCTTCAAATCCGCCTGAAAAATATCTTCAAAAATTTCTTCAAATTTTAAGAATAGAATATCAAATAGTATAAAGAGTTTGTTATTTTTTTAGGCGATATAAACTAAGTTTTTTGTTCTGTTAGCTTACTTTTTAATTAATTCAGGATAATATTGTCATGAGAGGTGCATTGTGCTTAAGACTTTACCATGGACTGAACGACATGTTATAAAGCTTGTCTCATATGTTTCGATATGTTCTATAATTCGCCATATTTACATAGTTTT
>WNHD01000493.1:0-55954 GCA_011057455.1 Ganaspis sp. Gsp50
TGAAGCATTCTCAAGATGAGCAAGCAATACTCGTATCTGCTGCGACGCAAGTTGAGCATTCCACCGTACTCAACTTGAGCCCAGGTTTTTTCTGTGTGTATGGATTACGTATTTCTATGCATTTTGTAAGGATTGAATGTTTGTCTACATATATATTGTATGGAGAGACTATATTCGAAATATATTGTATGGAGACACTATATTCGAAATATATTGTATGGAGACACTATATTCGAAATATATTTTATGGAGACACTATATTCGAAATATAGTGTATAATAATATAGTGTAATATTAATAAATGAAATATAGTATAATATTATTCTTATGGAATACTTATATATTTCACATGTTCTTATGTTCTATGTTCGTATCTATATTCCTATGGTTCTTTACATCTTCTTTCTTATATAGATGCTTCCACTCTTAGATCTTTAATTTTTCTTATGTTCTTCAAGTATTACCTGTATTCTTGTTTTGATTGATCGTTTTTCAAATTTTGGTAAATCTATAATCTAATATAAATCTGGTACGTATGACGTGGATTTTTTTAAAGTGCCATTTTTAAATAGGCCTGTCTATTAGGATTATGTGGAGAAGTATTAGTCGTGGAATGTTTCTCCAGGGTAGGGTCTGAAAAAGGTAGACGGGTAGGTCTTTGATGATTCATTCAGAAACGAAAAAAATTCATAGCATGCTGTGCCGAACTGGATTCAATATAAAACTACCAATCTTTTGTTTCTTTCTATAAAATCTTGAAATATCTCTGATACTTTTTCACCAAAAATATGAAAATATTTACTTAAAAAATAGAATTATATATTATGTATACAGTAGTTAAAGTATTAGTTAGTTATTAGTATTATTATAGTATTAGTTTGTAGTTTAAGGGCTTATGCTCGTTAATCTGTTTATGAAATAAAAATAAAAATAATTATATAATACATACAATACAATTAATATTACTATATTAATATGTAGTATACACTATATTAATATGTAGTATACACTATATTAAAAGTGATTTGTAAGATCCAGATTTAAAAAGTAAATATTAACTGAGTTTAAAGTAATTCAATCAATTTAAAATCAACAATGTGGTTAATGTATCTTATCTAGTAATGAATTTATAGAAAAGAATTTTGATGGAATAAGATACGAACGTGAATTGCAAGGTACTTTTTGCTTTTCCAAAATAATTACTACATGTAGGTAATTTCTTGTAATGAATGTTGAAAAGAATTCTGATAGTACTAATTTTTTTCTATAATCGTAATGAGCCTTAAACCTTTTCTAAAGCGCTTACATTGAAAAAATTTCTCCTACCGGTTGAATAACTGGTTTTGTGTCCTGTCATAAAAAAGAGCTTGTCATACAAATTGTCATACCGCAAAAAGTTTATCGCATATTAAATCATTTTCAGCGTCTAACCTCGGGATTCGAAAAACCTTCAATTATTCAACTTCCGCAAACTGAAATTTAAAAACATTGAAAACCTTTGTTTCCAAATTCTAATAAGAAACTAATAAGTCTGTGTGTAGGATGTATAGATTCTAATAATATAATATAGTATTTTAAATTTTATGTTCGAAGAAGAAGGAATAGTCAGAAAATTAAATTAGGAAAATAAGTCAAGGAATTGAATTAGAAAGAATAGTTCAAAGGATTGAATTAGAAAGAGTAGTTCAATGAATTGAATTAGAAAGAATAGTTCAAAGAATTGAATTAGAAAGAATAGTTCTAAAGAATTGAATTAAGAAGAATAGTTCAATGAATTGAATTAGAAACATGTAAATTGTTAAATTCTGCTATTTTTTTTTAAATTGTGTTATTTTTGTTTATACATACACAGATGTTCGGATAGAATTTTTAATGTTTCGTGAAATGTAGAAGCTGTGAAAAATGAATTTCGTGCTAGAGTAATAAATAAAACGGTTTAGAACAGCTTCTAAATGTTAAAAGAGGAACCTTGGGATAATTTCTTGTAAAGAAAAACAACATGCACTAACCTGTCTGATAGCATGTATATAATATATACTTACATGTGCATTTCTTCGTTAACATAAATTAACTGCTTAATAACGTTTTTCCGATGCTTTTATTTCAAACGACAAGTTCATACTAATTGTCAGTATTTTGTAATGCATTTTCTTTTGGTCATATTATCCTATGAAATTGTTTACAGGTAATTTAATTAAACGAAACTAATTATAATTCAATTAATATCCTGCATGCAAATTTATTTCATACGTTCTCATCTTTATAAACGAATTTCTAGAGTTCAATAACAAAATTCAATAATAGAAAATACATATTTAAATAAATATTAAACAATGCCACAATAATTTATAAATTAATACTATAGTTTATTTAAAATCGCGCGCCTTAAAATGTACACCCAAAAAAATGGTATATTTGTCTCAGAATCAACTAACTTATTTATTTGTTTCAAATACATTTTATTTGTTCCAAATAAATTTTATTCGCTCCAAATAAATTTTATTTGTTCCAAATAAATTGTATTTGATTTAAATAAGTTTTATTTGTTCCAAATACATTTTATTTGTTCCAAATAAATTTTATTTGTTCCAAACAAATTTTATTTGTTCCAAATAAATTGTATTTGATTTAAATAAAAATTTATTTGATTCAAATAAAAACGTTATTTCTGCCAAATAAAATATTTATTTAAAACAAATAATTTAGTTGGTTCTGAGACAAATATACGGTTATTTGTTTCAAATAAATTATACTGAATTCAAATAAATCTTTTCTCTGGGTGTATATTCTTGTTAAAAATACTTTATACATGTTTATTTTTTATTCAAAAAAATATGTTTATTTCTTATTCAAAAGATATGTTTATTTTTTATCCTAAAAAATATGTTTATTTTTTATACTAAAAAATATGTTTATTTTTTATTCTAAAAAATATAATGTTTATTTTTCATTCTAAAAAATGTTTATTTTTTGTTAAAACTCTTGAGTTAGGTTAAAATCAAATTAAGTACAACTCCACAGAGTTAAAAATACCAGAGTTTAATTATCTCCAGCTTTCAGTTTAAATTGGAAAAGAAAACATTGATTCGATAATTCCAGTCACCATAATTTTCCAATTTTATGCGCTCTAAGGTGCTAAACAATCTTGCGGGAGGAAATAAAGAAAAGATAGCAGTTTTCTAATGACACTTTTTCTACTTTTCTTCGGTTCGTCTACATATGAAAGGGAATGAGCTCAAGGGAGAAAATCCTATCTGAAAGACAATTATGATAACAGTTGGAGCATTGTAGAGGAAACGGGATTAAAATACGACTAGGGCTGAAAATATGAGCATGGAAAAGAGTTTCTAATCTGAGCTTCGCATCTAGTGAGAATGGTTTAACAAAAAAAATGTCTGACAATTTCAGGTTCTGGACCCTAGCCGCATGACGATTAGTCCCGGAGATTTACAACTATTTCGCATATTTCCCGTTTCGTTTCTCTGAATCGTACGGTGACAACCAATGACCTGAAATAGCATAACGAATGTTATAACAATAATTCATCGATCTTTTGGCACGATAAAAAGTCAAAAATATCCGGCAGCCTGCACTGTCCGATCGTCCCTCTTTTCCTGGATCCTCGATCAATCTTCAATCTTCAATCTTTTCGTTCTAAAATGTCGATCTCCTTTTTTTTCGAATGATGTAACACCGGTATGTCGACTGGGAATTTTTTTCTTATCGATCTTGTATTCAAACTCTCCAGGAGTTGACTAAATTACGAAATAAATTGTTAACGTTTTTCTTAAATCTGATCAAAAATGTCAATGCACTCTGTTTTAGAAACTGCGTTGCTTTTTTATTTTAACTGAAGCGAAAGATTTACAGATTTTTTTGTTTTTGTATAGAGTAGCATACAATAAATATTGTACAATAAAATAGTTTACAATAAAATGTATAATAAAATGTACAATAGAATATACAAAGAAATGTACAATATACAAAAAAATGTACAATGAAATATACAATAAAATGTACAATATACAATAAAATGTACAATATACAATAAAATGTACAATATACAATAAAATGTACAATATACAATAAAATGTACAATATACAAAAAAATTTACAATGATATAGACAAAAAATGTACAATATACAAAAAATGTACAATATACAAAATAGTATACGAATACAATAGAATTATAGTACAGAATATACTATATAATATTTTTTAACCGAACTTTTTAAAAATATTTCTTTAGCAAAAAATTAAATAAAAGATTAAGTATTTTATAAAAAGGAAAATATTGCTCAGAAACATTAAATACACATTTGAATAAAATTGACGTTTTTTGTAGATTTTCTTTGAAATGGATCGGTGTTTAATTTTCGTTTGTATTGTTTTTCAGGTGCGTGTAACAGTATTGGACAAGAACGATGTGGCACCAACTTGGGGACCAGAACCTTGGAAATTTGAGGTTTCGGAAGAAGCACCACCGAACACAATTGTCACAGTACTGAAAGCGTTCGACCCTGACACAATTGGCACTTTAACTTACACTCTTGTGCCAAATCCAAAAACAGACGCTGAAGATGATAACTCTCTGTCGAGCAAAGTTGATAGTCCTTTTAAACTCGATCCTGCTACTGGGCAGCTTCGCCTGGCGGAAGCCCTAGACAGAGAAACAAAAGATAAATACGTTCTTCGAGCTCGTGCTGACGATGGAATACAACACACCGATATCACCCTAACCATTGTGGTAAGTCTCAATTTTTTTATTAAAGTTATTCTTTTTCACTCCCAACAAATTCACTTCTTAAAAAGTAGCTTTATATCGACAACAAAAACAAAATTTCGTTTATTCAAAAAGTCAATTTTTAGAAACTAAATTCCATCTTTTATGTCTCAATAAGCTGTTTTTCTGAATTTAATTTTCTGAGATTTTTAAAAAGTATTTTAGAAGTGATCGATTGTTCGGTTTTGATTTTATTTGCGCATCGGAATGAAAACAGTTAAAAACATACGGATATTCATGAACAGCAATCAAATATGTATAAGATTTGATCTGCAGATAAAAAAGATGTAAAATTGTTTTGACTTTCTTAGAGATCTCTTCATTCAGGATCATTGATTGGAGACAATTTGTTATCTCTTTGATGTCACAGAGTTTCTATTGAAGTCGATTTTAGCAACGGAAACACTAAGTCTGATTTATGATTGGTATTGCTTATCAGCTTGAGATATCTTTAGTTAGCGATCAACGTTATTTTCTATTCGAATTCGTAATACCATTCGATGGGAGATCAAGTACGAGACCTACTTAAAAAGCAGCCAATCGTATTGTATATGTTAAACCAGTCTCTCTCGAGAGAAATTCACTTCATCTGACCTTAACCTTTCACTAATCCGCTTCTGTACGCCAAAGCTTTACCAAACAAATTTCACAGCCGTCATTAAACATCATTAATTCCGTGTCGTGTTTAAGTTTCAATTTCGTTAAAACTCAATTATTTAAAATTACCAGGGTCACAGGTTCGTATTGTATTCGTGCGCTGTTCTATCTGAAACACCAAAGTATAAAAATTGAAGAATTTATTATTGACTTTGAACGTGTGGTAACAATATCACTGAAAAAATATTTATTTGGTACTACTATTACCTAATTGTTTATTTCTGTATCTAATTGTTTAATTCGGTACCTTAATTCGTTACCTAATTGTTTAATTCCTTACCTAATTGTAGGAAAATTGGTTCGCTTCATATTACTTACAACTGTCAAAAATATTTGAGGTTATGTATTCTAGCTGTTTTTGTCAGCCGTGTTCAATGTAAATAATGTAATTTTTCAGTATATAGATTAGTTGAAGTATTGGAATGCAGTGGGAAAACGCATTGAAATAAATCTTTCAAAAGTGTTGACTAATGGGAACAGTAATTCATAATGAAATGAATCTATCGATCAAATCAGTAGGCACTGAGACTGCCATATCTATCTCAGGACGTCGCCTCGTGACCCGGAGCTTTTCGTGCTAAACGCGAAACTGCACGGCTATTCCGCACCGTGAAAATCACATTGAGTAATAGGCAATGGTAGAGCAGGAAGTCGCGGATGACCTTTCAGCCCCGGGGGCAATGCTGATCCCGCGTGGGTCGACTCAACTCGTCGCAAACTCCCAGTATCACCATCAACAACAATCATCCCTTTTATCTTGCCCCTTCCTCCACAGTCCACAAATATTCCTTTAATCACAGACAGCTAGCAAGAAACAAAATAACTCATCTTCAAAGAAATTCAGCCGATACTTTATTTAATATATTTTATAACGTACAATTTTCTTATCCATCTTACAGTGAAAAATACATTTTGAAAGTCATTTTTAAGGTTATTTTTTGTCATTTTTAAGATTTTTAAGGTTATTTTTTAAGTCATTTTCGTATTTTTAAAGTCGTTTTTAAAGTCATTTTTAATTTACTTCTTTTTATCGCAAAACATTTCGTGTGAAATCTACTTAACACTTAAGATTCTATGATTGGCTCAGGAACCGGACAAATTTAGAACACAATTTGAAATCGACCAATCGCAGAGCAGTTAGTATATTCAAATCACTGCGCGCGAAAAATGGAGCCTCTGATAGGCTGAATTGAGCTGGATTTTTGAATCTGCGAGCATGCGCATACGAAAACCAATAGAATTTCAAGATAAAAAAAACTCACCCCTAACCTTAAAATTTCTTTCATGTGTCAAAATTCGCGGAATTCGCGTCTTTAATCACAAAGTGTCTACTTTATTTATACCGTTTATATTAAAATTAGGTAAATAGATACCTTGTTTATATTAAAATTAGATAAATGGATACCTTGTTTATATTAAAATTAGGTAAATGGATACCTTGTTTATATCATCTATATTAAAATTAGGTAAATATTCGTAACCAAATTGAATAGATTTGTCTTTTTCTCAGCATATTATTTTCTATGCCGATCAACGGAATCTCGCGAGCTAACAATTCTTTACAAGCGTCCGTAACAATTTGAAGATGTAAAAAGCAATACTTGTGGTTTAACGAGCGGGTCCAGTACGGCGAGGAGTACAATCGCAAAAATTGTCTTTATGACATTTAATGGTTGGAATTCTTTTAAGATCCACTCCAGCATTGTCCGCCGATCTGTCCGGGTCTCTTAAAGGCAAAAGGAATGTCAGTCCGATCATAGTTTGCTCTTTGGGTCCATGAAAGAGGTCCGTTGCCGACAGTTGCGGAATCTTCTCCTCCACCCCGTCAACCCTTTCTTCAGTCTCTTCCTCACTTTGCCTCCTCCTCCTCCCTTTCTTTTTCGTCATCCTCAGCTTCTTTCCCAATCCTTTCCCGTCCTCTTTCGACTCCCTTACCTCGAGCTCTCTTCATCTCAAATCTACGGCACTTTTTATCACAAACTTCCCCGACCCTTGGCTCTCTTGACCAACGTCTCCCACAAAGACCTCAATCAAACTGGACCCATCGCTTTCGTTTCCTCTAACTCTGTGTCACACGGTCTTTTCTAAAAAGCATACCTTCCAGAATCCTCCATCAAATTCACATGGAACGCTTTTTCGGGAAAAAATTCCTTCCTGGGAAAAATGAAATTAGTCGCCAATTTCGCATCTTTCGAGGAGATTGTTTTGTAGAAAGTGCAAAGGGGAGATGATTAATTGATCCAGAGAATCAGGAATTCCAGGATTCATAGTTTTATTAATTTCATAATTTGTGACTGCCCACATGGTGAAAGGGACCTTCGCTGCAAACAAAGTTTAGGTCATGTTTGTGTTTTCAAGGGGAAACTGTCACCAAAAATAACCTAAAATCTGTTTGCAGATTACATTACAAGTTGCTATAAAGAAGTTAGTTTGACGTGAAAGAAAATTGAAAGATGTTTTGTTTTATGTTGAAGTATGTTTTGTGTTTATTTGTTGTTGAAATTAAAATGATTTTTGTGAATTTTCAGGTAACTGACACCAACGACAATGCGCCGGTGTTTCAAGCGATGGCCTACTCTTTCGACGTACCGGAAAACGTGCCAAGGGGAAGTCGTGTTGGTCAGGTCATTGCAACGGATGCAGATGCCGAAGGCTTGAACAGTCAATTAAGTTACGCCTTGATTTCCGATTGGGCTAACGACGTGTTCTCCCTGAATCCAAACACCGGAGTATTCACGCTTACAGCCAGTCTCGACTACGAACAGGTTGGTCCTTCTCTTCTTAATGATTAATTTTGTCGTTTAATTGGTTCGGACCCAAGATCCAAAGCAAACCTGTAAACCCTCGTTGACCGTCGACCGGAATTGAGTCTGCTACTATATAAATATTTATTTATTTAAATCAAACTTGGCGCATTTCACGCCATTAAAAAAAACAAGTATAGAAAGTGAAGATGCTACTTCGATCCTTATTCACTCAACCTTCAACCATGGAATTCAAGTAATAAAATTCGTTAAAAATTCTTTTACAATTTTTTTATGGAAATCCTTATGCTAATTTTCAAGGAATTATATGCGTACCAGAATCATTTTTAACAAGCTGCGTCAAACTTTTTATTTATCGCTGTACAAGGAAAAAATAAGTTCTGTAAATTTTCAGTGACAGGTTTTTTACTTTTTGAAGGCACGATCATTTTGCGAATATTTAACGACTGAAATTTTTAAAAGCGTAAATGCAAATTGAATTCATTGTAAACGTAATTCGAATTAAAAGTTTTAACTTTTTTGTACAAAATACTTTTCATTTTATATCAATCTCTTAATTTTATTGTTTCTTTTTTTTATTCTTTTTTTGTTTCTTTTTTTGTTTCTTTTTTATTGTTTCTTTTTTATTTATCGTTTCTTTTTACTGCTTCTTTTAATTTTATAATTTCTTTTTATAGTTTCTTTTTAATTTTATAATTTCTTTTTATAGTTTCTTTTTAATTTTATCATTTCTTTTTATAGTTTCGTTTTTTTTTATCATTCCTTTTCAATTTAATCATTCTTTTTCAATGCTTCTTTTAAGTTTCAGTTTCCCTTTTTAATTTCACTTTTAGAAAAGTGTTAAATTCTGTTTTTGAGAACTTTTACAAGCTTATTTTAATTCAAATTTCGTATAATGTTGGTTGTAACTGGATTTTTTTGAGGTGATTGTTACCTATAGAGTTATTTTTCAGTGGTAGTTAACTGAAAAAGTATATAATGAGAATTAATTCCAATAATAAAAGAGCAGAAAGGAGTCAATATAAATCGAAGCTGCATAAATTAGAGAAGATAGTGTTTGGAGCGGGTTTACGATCGTGCAGAGAAGCGCATAAAAGTGCAAGTATAAAGCCTGGGCGCTCGCCTATTAAACCACCTCTTTGGTTTAAATAACACGGGTCTAGAATTTAGGGTTTAACTCTGATCGACGGCAGCCCGACAGACGTTTCTAATGCCAGTTCAATGCTACGCTTCTGAGGTCCTGAGACAAGCCAAATTCTCACGCACACTTGCACGCACCTTTCACTGAATTTCACCTACATGCACCTAACGTTGAGTTATAAAAAAAATACAAGCCTAGAACTCAGTTCTTCTGCGTGTTTATTATCCTTCCTATCGACCTATTACCCCCCTCAAGAGAAATTATTACCTCAGAGTGATTGATTACTTTTTAATTTATTGTTCGCAGTATTTTTGCACAAAAACACTTTCTTCGAGAGGAAAAAAAAACTTCCAAGAGGAAAAAAAACTTTCAAGAAGAAAAAAAACTCTCTTTAAGAGGAAATATAAATTTCTTTCAGGGGGAAAAAAAACTTGCTTTGAGAGGAAAAAAAACTTACTTTAAAAAAATTTTATATAAAAATAATTCTTCGGGAGAAGCAACTCTTCTACAAAAGAAAAACTCGTGGGGTGAGAAGAATTCTTCAGGAGAAATGGTTCTTCAGGAAAAAATAGTTCTACGAGGAAAGCGGTTTTTTAAGAAAAATAGTTCTACGTGAAAAACTGTTTTTCAAGAAAAAAGTTCCAGAAGAATAGTTCCGCGAGAAAAATAGTTCCGCGAGAAAAACAGTTCTGCGAGAAAAACAGTTCTTTAAGAGAAAAAAGTTCTTCAAGAAAGATTATTATACGGGGAAAATAGTCCAAGAAAAATAGTTGTTTAAAAAAAAACAGTTCTACGAGGAAAACAGTTCTTCGAAAAAAAATTCTTCAAGAAAAGTAGTTCTTCAAGAAAAACAGTTCAAGAAAAATAATTCTTCAATAAAAATAATTCTATGAGGAATACATTTCAAGAAAAATAGCTCTTTAAAAAAACAGTTCTACAAGGAAAACAGTTCTTCAATAAAAAAAGTTCTTAGAGAGAAAGTTCACCAAGAAAAATAGTTCTTCAAGAAAAATTGTTGTTCAAGAAAAATTGTTGTTCAAGAAAAATAGTTCTTCAAGGAAAAGTTCTACGAGGAAAACAATTCATCAAAAGAATTTCTTCAATTAAAACAGTTCAAGAAAAATAATTCTTCAAGAAAAACAGTTCTTTATGAAAATTTTCTTCAAGAAAAATAGCTCTACAATAAAAACAGTTCTTCAAAAAAAATAGTTCACGAAGAAAAATAGTTTATGAACAAAAATAGTTTTTGAGGAAAAACATTTTTTAAAGAAAATAGTTCTTGAAGGAAAACAATTTCTTAATTTGCGAATTCTTCGTGTGTGAAAAAGTTCTTTAGGAGAAAATAAAAAAAAATACAGAGTTTAGAAAGTTTAATAAAACTGCATTGTTTAGAATTTTTTATATTGATGAAACGACGGAAGTACGTGTTTCAATCTTTAAGAGAAAATGTGTATTATTATTGAAAGAACCGTGTTTACCGCATAGTATATAGAATAGAAAATTATTCAATCTACAAAAAGTGACTTAATGCACAAAAAAACGATTGAAAGAGACTCGGAAAATATTTATCACCCGGAACGGCTCAATCTGCAAAAATGATAATCTGCAAAAATGATAATCTGTAAAAAATGATAATCTACAAAAAGTGATAATCTACAAAAAGTGATAATCTACAAAAAATAATAATCTACAATAAATACTAATCTACAATAAATAATAATCTACATTCTAAATTATCATTCTACAAAGAAGGAACTGATTAAAGATCACAAAAAACTGAAAATACAAGAGAATGTAAATTGTGAGTTGGAAAGCAAAGTGTCTTGGAGAAATTTAACTGAATTAGTTACAGAAATCTTTTTTGACATTAGAATGTTTGGAGGTGTCTAAAAAGTATACAAGTTTGAAGACTAACTACTCGATAATCCCATTTCTGATTTCTTAATCCCTGAATCGTGTAACAGGCTTAAAGAATGAGAAAAAAAGCGGGTGCAAACAAGTCTAACCGGCAAGTGGCGATGGTAAGGGAACAGGGGCAGAAGGCCGTTTATAGAACCCTTCATCAAACTAAATGCCCTTCGAAGATACACGCCAAGATTATTACTGAGTCCTGGAGAGAAACTTTTGTCTATGTGTTGGCAAGAGCGTCGACAAAATCAAATGGAAACGCAGAAATAATAAGGTGCTCGCCAAAAATCGGTCCTTGTAAAATCGTTAAGTATAGAGTTCAAAGGATCGATTATCGCAGCAAGACAAGTTCCGCTCTTTTGGGAAACGACAGGTCTCGTAAATAAATAGGGATGCAGATACATTTTACCTTGCATTTAAGTCACGTGACTTTAAATCAGTTTTTAAAACCAGCGAGAAATGCATTCCAACGCAACGGATCTTAATGAAAGACTCTTTCATTTCTTCAAGATAATGTTACAGTTTTAAAAGGGACTAAATTGTTAAGACTCTTCTAGGCTTTAGCTTTTAATGCGTATCTCTGTAAATTGGAGGTTTCGAACTTTAATGAAAACGTCTTCGCATACTTTATTTCACTTTAGAGTCTCTTTTTACGTCTGTTTTTTGTAATTGTGTTTACAAATTTGTTCGCTTTGAATCTAGTGTTTATTTTAGTTTGGATTTCATTGTTTAATTCGAGTTGATTCGCTTTATTAGAATTTAATTATTTATTTCGCATTCAATTGTTTAATTCGCATTCAATTGTTTAATTCAAATCCAATTGTTCAATTCGAGTTGAATCGTTTAATTCGAATTCAGTTGTTTAATTCGAGTTGAATCGTTTTAAATTTAATTGTTTAATTCGCATTTAATTGTTTAATTCGCATTTAATTGTTTAATTCGCATTTAATTGTTTAATTCGCATTTAATTGCTTAATTCGCATTTAATTGTTTAATTCGCATTCAATTGTTTAATTCAAATCCAATTGTTCAATTCGAGTTGAATCGTTTAATTCGAATTCAATTGTTTAATTCAAATTGAATCGTTTTAAATTTAATTGTTTAATTGAAATTGATGCGTACAGTTCGAGTTGAATCGTTTAATTTGAGATTAATCGTCTAATTCGTGTTTAATGATTAGTTTGAGTTTGATCACAGGTTTAATTCGAGATTAATGATAAGTTGCGTCTAGTTGACAGTAAAAAGAATAGAGTAATAATTCATGAGAGAGATTAGAGAAGTTCAACTGGGCTTGGTATCTCCTTAAATGTATTTGATAGATAAAATATCTTTTAAGTGTAGATGCAAGAACAAGATGTCGATTTAAAGAAACGTTGCATATCTGGCTGTGTACGAGGACAAAGAAGAATAAAGACAACGACAGTACCGTTCATTATTGCGATATGTCAAATATCGCGATTTGCCACAATATCCTTTCCTTTCATTGGAGACTTTGTGCCCATTACCGACACACATCAGATCGGATCTCAACTCGAAACAAGGCTCATTTTACGAACAGCGGCATTTAAATTTATCAAAATTTAATGCCAGTCGAGAAAGCGACTTAGCCGCTTGTCACTGGCATTTTTCATACTCCTCGATTTCACCCGCTACATTTTCCACATGAGTCAGCAGCAGGATCAAGGAGCCGATTTGTTATGAATTTACGGAAGTAAATTTATAACAAAATTGAAAATTTGAAATTGAAAATTCAGAAGTTCGGAATTTTGTGATGCAGATCTTTTTATTTATAAGCAGAACCATTCAGGCAAAAAAATATTGTAATCTTTTTTGCATTATAAAACATTGTAAAAATATAAACATTTTTGCATTATAAAACTTTGTAAAAATATTATAAACATTTTTGCATTATAATAATTTGTAAAAATTTTATAAACAATGATTTTATAAAATAAACAATGATTTTATAAAATTAAATGAAATAAAATACAAAGAACCCTTTGAAATGAAAATTGAAAAGAAAAAAAAAAGAGAAAAATATTGTTAATTGAAATCGTTGATCAAAAACGTTGTAAAAAAAGTAATAGAAACAAAAGAAGGAAAAGAAGGAAAAGAAAGAAAAAAGGGAAAAAGTACAGAGAAAAAGGAAAAAAGTACAAAAAAAGAAAAAAAAAGAAAAGAAAAAAAAAAGAGAAAAATATTGTTAATTGAAATCGTTGATCAAAAACATTGTAAAAAAAGTAATAGAAACAAAAGAAGGAAAAGAAAGAAAAAGGGGAAAAAGTACAGAGAAAAAGGAAAAAAGTACAAAAAAAAGAAAAAAAAGAAAAGAAAAAACGTACAAAAAAAGGGAAAGAAAGAAAAAAAGAAAAATATTGTTAATTGAACTCTTTGATCAAAAACATTGTGGACGTTGAATGTAAAAAAGAGTAATAGAAACAAAAGAAGGAAAAAAGGGAAAAAGTACAAAGAAAAAGGAAAAAAGGAAAAAGGAAAAAAGTACAAAAAAAGGGAAAGAAAGAAAAAAATAGGAAAATATTGTTAATTGAAATCGTTGATCAAAAACGTTGTGGACGTTGAATGTAAAAAAAAGAAATAGAAACAAAAGAAACAAAAGAAACAAAAGAAGAAAAAAAGAAAAAAAGAAAAAAGTACAAAAAAATGAAAAAGGACAAAAAAGGAAAAATGATAAAAAAGGAAAAAAGAAAAAAAATGGGGAAAGAAAGAAAAAAAGGAAAACATAATTAAAGAGGAATCGCGAGAAATCTAACAGAGTAGATAATGACATACGGAAATTGTATGATAGAACCGCTTGAAATGTAATTATTGACGAAGAAAATCTTTACTTGGTGGCCAGTTACGACTAGAAGCGTACCAATCTGGCGGCAATTCTGTGTCTCTAGTGATCGTTATTCGCTTGCGTTAATAGAAAGAATTTCAACGTAGGAGAGCAATATCTTTGCAGAAAGCAAAGTACGCAACAAAACGGCGTTTTTATTTCGCATAGCGCCACTGTGCTTAGATTTGTTGCTAGTAAAATACCAATAAACCCACGCTTAAGTCTGCCAGTACTTTACTCCCGATACATATGAAGGTTGGTTCATGTAGTACTGTTAATTTATTAGAACTTATCGACACTGAATAATTGACAACGCTCAGCTAGTTAAAGCCAAGATCTCTCCAATAAAATCCTTTTTAAAACCCAATAAATAAGCTCTTTTATTTATTATAAACAAAGATAATACTTATTATTTATTATTCTACGCCACTATTATAAAGACTGTTATTCTTAAAATGGAATTGTCCAGGGACCTATAAAACTTGTTCACATTTAACTGCAACAGTAACTAATGTTTTATCTCGTTTGATAGACTTTTATTTTTACGTTTCGGTCACTCGGGATTTTATTGCTCTAATAATTATTTAATGAGTCGATTTTACCTCTGAATTGCTCGAAATTATTGTATTTGTTTATTAGTGTTGTTAATAGTGTTTTAAATATTAACATTGTATTATTTGATAAATTGTTACATTTTTTTATTATTTGGTAAATATCTACATTTTTGTATTTGGTAAATTTTTATTTTTTTATTTAAAATAAAAAAAATTAAAATTTTGTATTTTGTTAATTGGTAAATTATTATATTCTTTATTATTCGGTAAATTTTTATTTTTTATTTAAAATAAAAAAAATTAAAATTTTGTATTTTGTTAATTGGTAAATTATTATATTCTTTATTATTCGAAAAATGTTTACAATTTTTTATTATTTGGTAAATGTTTACTATTTTTTATTTTATAAATTTTTATATTCTGTTATTTTTTGATAAATTATTACATTTTTTTATTATTTTGGTGAATGTTTACATTTTGTTATTTGATAAATTTGTACATTTTGTTATTTGATAAATTTTTACACTTTGTATTATTTAGTGAGTATTTTTTACATTTTCTTATCTGGTGAATTTTTACATTCTCATTTGATAAATTATTACATTTCTTATTATTTGTTAAATCTTTACATTTCGTTATTTGATAAATTATTACATTTCTTATTATTTGCTAAATCTTTACATTTCGTTATTTAATAAATTTTTACATTCTCTTATTATTTGATGAATATTTCCATTTAGTTATTTGATAAAATTTTATATTTCGTTACTTGATGTTTACATTTTACTATTTGATAAATAATAATTTATTAAATAATAATTTATCAAATAATAATTTATCAAATAGTAAAATGTAAACATCAAGTAACGAAATGAATAAATTAAATAAATAATAATTTATCAAATAGTAAAATGTAAACATCAAGTAACAAAATATAAAATTTAGTGTAATAACAAATAAAATTAAAGTGTAATAACATTTAATACGTTACAAAAATGATATATTATTTAATCTTCACACAATTTCGATTACTCTCAATCAGAATCATAAACCGGTCATAAATCTCAGTAGAATTTTTGGGACGGAATAAAAAATAGCTTTGATTGGACATTATTGAGGGATTGGGAATGAAATGATGAGCATGACGTTTTGTGAATCTTTGTTCTTGATTCCCATGGACCACCTTCTTAAAAAAATTCTTGATCTGTTGCCAGGTTCAGCATTACATACTCGTTGTTCAAGCCACGGATGGTGGAATTCCTGCTCTGTCATCCACAGTCACGGTCTACTGTAATGTCGTGGACCTCAACGACAATGCACCAATTTTCGAGCCAGGCCCCTATGCCACTGAAGTTTTGGAAAATGTCACCATTGGTACCACAGTTTTGTCTGCAACTGCTCAAGATTTAGACTCTGCCGACAATGGCAAAGTCCTTTATGCGATCGACAGTGGCGACGAAAACAACGATTTTGACATCGCACCCAATGGAACTGTCTTTACCAGGAAATTACTCGATCGCGAAAGAAAATCACTTTATAATTTGGTACTCAGTGCTACTGATAGTCCTCTACCTCCTGCTCGTCCTCTTTCTTCCACTGTTCAGGTGAGTTGATTTTCTTATCTTCTATTTAGTACCAATTTATTCATTATTTATTTCGTCTTATTTTTTGTCAATTTTTGTTTTTTTTTCTTTTTGTCTTTTTTGTCTCTTTTTGTTTTTTTGTCTCGTTTTGTTTTTTGTTTTTTGCTTTTTTTGTCTCTTTTTGTTTTTTTGTCTCGTTTTGTTTTTTGTTTTTTGCCTTTTTTGTCTCTTTTTGTCTTTCTTTTGCTCTAAATTTGGTCTCACTTTTATCTAGTATCATTTGATAAATGGAATGAATTTTTATCGAACTAATCTTGAACTATTTCGCTTTTTGCAGGTAACAATCGTGCTTCTGGACGTAAACGACCTGGAGCCAGAATTTATCTCTCCAAACCAAACGACGATAATTGAAAACGCCCCCTCGAATACAGTGGTGATGGCCATCAAAGCCGTTGATCGTGATGAAGGTCGAAACGGCTATGTTGAGTACTCGTTAGAAGAAAATGGACTTCCGTTTACTCTCGGAGCCGTTGATGGTCTTTTGCGAGTTTCCGGACCTTTGGATCGAGAACACAGACCAAATTACACTCTGCAAGTCTCCGCTAGAGATCGAGGAGATCCGCCGAAATCTTCTTCCACCAAAGTCACTGTCGTCGTTCTTGACGAAAACGATAATTCTCCGATTTTCGATCCCAGACAATATTCTGCAACTGTTGCCGAAAATGCAAGCATCGGCGCAAGTGTCCTTCAGGTAATATTCACGATCCTAACCAGCTTCTAAACAGATCCTAAAGAGCTCTGTTTTTAATTTTTTAAACACCAAGTATTTATACCTTTTTTAAAACTCATTCAACTTTTTTAGAATATTTATACCTTTTTTAAAACTCGTTCAATTTTTTTAGACAGTGGACTCTTTTTAGAACATTTTACACGCTAAAACAATTTTTGTAATGAAAGAAACGACGGTACTTAAATATGCCGTCTTTTTATTAATTTAATATTTTTGTTTAATGGGATAATAACTGTTGTTGAAAATAATTGCAGGCTTAGTCCGGTGGAAATAAATTTTTCATTGTTCGACGCAGGGTGTGGTTAAGATACTTATTATGAACTTTCTTTATTTCTAATCTATTAGCAAACAAGCGTTTATTTACATGCCTGAGAAATATTAATCGATAGTGTGATAGTGCGAGTTAATTTTTTTCTTTAACGAAAGAAACGATGCAACAATACTTAATTGTTACTGCAACTCTTTCCTCCCTAGAGCTACGTGAAAATTGCAAAAGCTATTACATCGATTATTCACTCGCCCGAAAGAAGGTCAAATATTGAAAATTAAACGGATATGAACTAGACAGAGATCAAGTATTTCCTTTTATGCACCAACTCTAATTAATTTCAGTGTTTCATTTATATCTAACTTTAATTTATATTCTCTATGCACATTTTACGTCAAAGATAATTACAATTCTGAATATGTTTATATTAACGATAATAGTAGACTAATAATGCTAGATAATTTCGTACAAAAATCTATTTCAAACACAATAGTGTGTGAAGTTTAAAATACATAATTTTCAATTCATTTTATTTATTCATTATTATTATTATTATTATTATTATTATTTTATTTTCTTTTTTTTTCTTTTCTTTTCTTTTCTTTTACAAAACGAGTTTTGAAGAGGGAAAATGCATTTACGCACGGTTTTGTGTGGGACTCGTTCACTTCATTATTATTATTAAATTATTATTATTATTATTATTATTATTATTATTATCATTATTATTATCATTATTATAAAATATGTTGTTAATTTCAATGATTTTTGTAAGTACTCTTTTGTAGTTGATGATGAATTAATTCCCACTTTGTTGAACTTTGACCTTTTTGTTTAACTTTTGCCAGTTTGGAAAAATGTATGTTACTAAATTTAGAAAATCGATATTAGGTTTCAGCAACCGATCGCGATGAAGGTGCAAATGGCAGAGTACGTTACAGTATAACGCTCGGTGATGACAACCGAGATTTTACAATCTCAGAAGACGGCGGAGTGATTCGTGTTGCGAAGAATTTAAATTTCGAAAGAAAGTCCAGATATCGTCTTACAGTTCGAGGAGAAGATTGCGCTCCGGAAATCGGAGGAGTTTCTCGAGACGACACATCCGAAGTAATCATCACTGTCTTGGATATTAATGACAACGCGCCTGTTTTCCTCGACTCACCTTACTTGGCTCACGTTATGGAGAATATGGTACCACCCGGTGGAGGATTTGTCATCCAGGTTTGTACTTCAATCATAAAAATTGAAAACGAAAACAAGTGGATTAATTTTAAATTTCGCTTCATAATTTTTAACTTTTATTATATTATCCCCTTGGCATAATTTTTAACTTTTATTATATTATCCCCTCAATAGATTGTCAATGATTTTCTATTATCTAATATTAGTTTTTCTTTCATTTATTGACACTTTTTAAAAATAAAATTGCCGATCTAATTAAAAAGGTAATTTTTAATTGCAGGTTCAAGCCTACGATGCCGATACTCCGCCCTATAATGATCAAGTTCGCTATTTCCTGAAAGAAGGTGACACTGATCTTTTCCGAATCAATGCCAGCACTGGAGAAATTTTTCTACTTCGACCACTGGACCGGGAATCGGTTTCTGAATACACCTTGACCCTGGTCGCCATGGATACTGGTGAGTGAATTTATTAAGTTGAATTTGTAAGTGAGCGGTGAATAATGACTTATGACTTTATGAGTAACGCTTTGGAGAAAAATAGAGAATTTTGATTCTCTGGGCGATGAGTCAATAATGATAGGCACATCAGATTCACTAATGCGTTTGTCCAAGTGTGCTCTTAAGGTTGCACTTTAAGTGCGTGTCGCGATGCGTGCACGATAGGTGCGTGCAGGTATACATAAAGGAGAATGGCCTCCTCGTCGAGAAGGTACCTAGATATAGATGGGAGATAGAAACGCACGCAGCTTCAAGAAAATAAACCATTAGAGAAAATAGGAATGCAGCAGTTCTAGACCTGAGATTTAGGCTCCTTTCACACGTTGCTTCCACTCACTTTATCGTCATCGAATCTCAATCATTAAACTGGTCCAGTTTTTAACCGATTCCTCTCCCCTGAGATAAAATCATTAATTCACTTTTCCCGGGCTTCTTCACAATACGCTTCTTATGTATTTTTGTTTCTTTTCCTCAAGAGAGGCTTTCAACGACAGAAACAAACGTTTAACGTTTTATCAAACATTTGCATTCATTCATAAACATTTTTTTTATTAACAAACTTTTTTTTCATTAATAAACATTTTTTTTATTAACATACTTTTTTTTATTAACAAACATTTTTTTCATTAACAAACTTTTTTTTTCATTATCAAACATTTTTTTTCATTATCAAACATTTTTTTTCATTATCAAACATTTTTTTCATTAGCAAACATTTTTCTTCATTCACAAACATTTGATTTCAAAAAGTTTTAAACATTCTTTTCAGAAAGTTCTGATCAGACGCTTTCTGAAAGTTCTTTTTAAACGAAGTTTAAAGATAGTTTAAAGATAGTTTAAAGAAAGTTCAAAGATAGTTTAAAGATAGTTTAAAGATAGTTTAAAGATAGTTTAAAGAAAGTTCAAAGATAGTTTAAAGATAGTTTAAAGATAGTTTAAAGAAAGTTCAAAGATAGTTTAAAGATAGTTTAAAGATAGTTTAAAGAAGATTTTTGTTCTTAAGAAACAAGAAAAGAACAATTGAAAGAAAATGACGTATCAAATTTGATTACGATCATTTTGTCAATATTTTTTTCTTTTTTTCAGAAAGTGTATTAAGATGTTTTATTTGCAGAAACTTTTTTGTAGATATTTCGAATTGAGTATTTGTAATTAAAAGAAAAATAAAATAAATCTTGCAAAGGGGAATTAAATAAATTAAAACTGTGGTAATGAGGCAGACCACCAAGTAGCGGCGTGTAATAGTCGAGACAAGTTTTTAAGGAACATTCCTATTAATCAGTGCCTCTGAAATTGCTTGGTTATTTATAAAAGGAAATGATTTAAGATTGAGGTGGATAACTTGCATATAAAGTAGAATACTTTAGGCCACATTTACAAGGGTAATGACACTTTTTTTTTCTGTTTTCGTCTTCCTACGATCAGAGGAATGCTCATAGACAAGGGAATGACGAATTACACTATATCAAAAGAGGATAGGATAAATGACAGAGAGTCTAACGGAGTCTTGCTGGGAAAGGCTGTCACTACTGAAATTCCACCTTCTCTTGTAGGGAGAGTGTGATGAAATCTTGATTCACTAGTAGTCACGCCAGACTTTATTCGATTGGCACATCGCAGGAGAATTAGAATTAATACTCCTCTGTCTCACAGACCACGTAGTCATCAAATGACGTCTTTGAACTTGAACCACCTTCATCATTATTCACAATTTCCAATTTATTTTTCAAAATGTAATATTCTCGATGCCAATCAATCTCTCGATAATAAATACCATTTTCTGTCGGTCGATAATCTTTTCTAAACAGAAAAAAGCTCTTTTCTTTTTAAAATGCCCTTTTCTTTTAAAAATTTATTTATTTCTCTCTTAAACGGGTTCAAAATGAACAGAGAAATGCTTCTTTCTTTTAAAATGCTCTTTTATTTTAAAATGCTCTTTTCTTTTAAAATGCTCTTTTCT
Source organism: Ganaspis sp. Gsp50 (assembly GCA_011057455.1). Classification (NCBI taxonomy): domain Eukaryota; kingdom Metazoa; phylum Arthropoda; class Insecta; order Hymenoptera; family Figitidae; genus Ganaspis; species Ganaspis sp. Gsp50. The sequence goes on from WNHD01000493.1 coordinate 20,935, forward strand.
ATTAAAAATGCTCTTTTCTTTTAAACAGAAAAAAGGCTTTCAAACCAAAGCCAAAAAGCTTTGGTTTGTTATCACTCCGCTTATCAGTTTGACAATTTCGAGTTTGGCTGATTGTCAGCTGTAGAAATGGTCACAAATCAATTTGACTTTGAGGTAGAAATTGTAGGAAATTGTTGACACATGGTCGATCTGATAAACTCGGTAAATGGTGAATAAATAAAATAGAAAATAGGAATTTGTCTAAGAATTTAAGAGTTGCAAATTGTTTAAATGATAGGGTAAATATTTACCAAGTCTGGATGAATATAGTACTGAAATTGCACGTTTCCACTGCAAGAAATATTTACTGAAGTTGTAACTGTTTTTATTTCACTGGAATTTCCTTCCATTAGCTAGCACCTGTGTCCTGATAATAGAGACGCACACCTATTAATTCCAGGCATTTTTCGTTTCTACGGGTACCATTCTCGCGTGCAAAATATATTACGCGAAACGTCGACTATCAACAGCGTATAAGGTATAACATGAAGAAAATAAGGTACCGGAGTCTTCAGTCCCGGAGTCACTTGGTCCGAGCTGGAATTATCTGTACATCAAACCTCGCGGCGACCGATACGAGTTCTCATATTATTCTTCATTCAACATAGAGCTGTGTGCAAGAGCCCGACAATTTACTAAAAACGAAGTTTTAAAAAACGGAATTTTAAACACAGAATTTAAAAAAACAGAATTTTAAACAACAAAAGTTAATAATTTGGCTTAATTTGCGTTTATTTATTAATATTAAACATAGAATTTAAAAAAACAGAATTTTAAACAACAGAATTTTAAAAAACAAAATTTAATAATTTGGCTTAATTTGCGTTTATTTATCAATATTATTTATTGTAGTGTTTAATTTAATAATCGTTTGTTATTTTTTATTGATTAAAAGTACTTGCCAATTTTTTTTTTAAATTCGAACTTGAGGAAAAGATTGTTTCTCTTTGTTGGTCATTATTATTTATTGTAGTTAATTTAATAATAGTTTGTTATTGTTTATTTATTAAAACTATTTGCCAATTTTTTTTTTTAGAAAATTCGAACTTGGAGGAAAGATTGTTTCTGTTTGTTGGACATTTTAACGCCTGAGACCAACGTGTTAGAAATGGAATAATTTCTCTTCTTTCCTTGGCACTAAAACCTACGAAATGACATTTAAACAATCTCATTTTCTCGAGAGGATTAGACCTTTTCTGCACGGTAGCACAGAAACTGCTTCATAACGACCTATTCTCATTACTTTGCGGAATTATCAGCACTCCTTATCTCCCTCTTGCCTTAGAGTCAATCACTCGTCTCGCATTAACTCTTTCGTACAGTGTACGCATTTATGCAATCGCGAAATGCTCTACGATCCTATCAACAAGAAATTTATGACAATTTTTCCTGCTTTCAATTCGGTCCTTCGAAATTTGTTTGAATTGCAACTAATTTTTGCTCAGTCTGTTTTAGAGAATTTCAACTTCATCTCGCTTCGAAAGTGAAATTGAAAATGCGAAATTTTGTTTGAAAGAGTCTTGAAATGAAATTGAAAGAATCGAAGGAAACTGAAGAAATCGAAGGATATTGAAGAAATCGAAGAAATCGAAGAAAATTGATTGAATCTAAGGATATTGAATAAATCGAAGAAAATTGAAGGAATCGAAAGAAATTGAAGAAATCGAAGGATATTGAAGAAATCGAAGAAAATTGAAGGAATCGAGGGAAATTGAAGGAATCGAGGGAAATTGAAGAAATCGAAGGAATTTGAAAAATTGAAGGAACGTGTGTGAAAAGGATGAAGAAGAATTTGTGAAGGATTAAAAAAAGAGGAGTGGAGGATTGAAAAGAGAGGATTGCAAGTTCCGGAGGAAAATAAGCCCTAACGAGTTGGAAAAAATGAAGGAGCTTTGAAGAAATGAGTGAATGAGATATTTCAATACACTAGTCGGTTTTACGTCTGTGTTCCCAGCGGCGATTTTTTTGAAAGCCTGTTCTTCTCTTTTCTCTTTCTTAAGGCGCTCGTCGGGCCCGAAGCGAACAATACAGATTTGCAAGCGCGATAGGTCATTGAATCTCATTTCCCTTCGCATCTTGCGTGTGACTTACTTGTGGTCTCGGCTGGTTCTACGTGTGAAGAAGAAGGTACGACGCAGAATGCGAAGAATACAGACGGGTTGGCAATAGGATAATAAGAGAGCAAGGGTTTGTCGCACGACTGGCCTATTAGGGTCGCCAAAGGCGGTATAAGATTACCCCTGTACCATACTATGCGCCTACAAACTTGTAAGAGCATATTATATGGCTGTGTTCCTCGTCGTGTACCAGACTATTCACTTCACCTTTACATGCTCTGCATTTCTAGCCTAGAACTTTACATTATCTTCTTTGTGAATTCTAGCTTATTCCTGCAAATGTAACTTTATCTGCAATATCAGAAACAGAGGAACTGCATTTTGGTTTCTTGAATTAATATTTTGTCAATCTTCTTTATGCAATCTTCTTTATTTTGTCAATTTTCTTTATGCAATCTTCTTTATTTTTACAATCTTCTTTCTTTCTGTAATCTTCTTTATTTTTGCAATCTTCTTTCTTTCTGTAATCTTCTTTCTTTCTGCAATCTTCTTTCTTTCTGTAATCTTCTTTTTCATTTTCACGATAAAAAAGAGATTAGGTATAAAAAGAGCACAATTGACAATTAAAAATTGCGAATTTTAAATTCGATCATTTAAAGAAGATTGGAACTCTGGAAAACTTGGAATTTTATTATTCTTTATGTAGTAATAGAAATCTCATGGAATTTTCATATGTACCGTGGAAATTTATTTTTTCTTATTTAATTTCTTTAGTTTATGATATTTATTAAGTTTTATCAAAATTTCATACTTTTTTAACAGAAATAAAACTTTAGAATACTTAAAATTTCTTTAAAATATTTAAAAATACTTAAAACTACTTTAAAATATTTAGAAATACTTAAAACTGCTTTAAAATACTTCAAAATATTTGAAAATGCTTACAATTTCTTTAAAATATTTAAAAATACTTGAAACTACTTGAAACTACTTCAAAATATTTTAAAATGCCGTAATTGTATAAGCCGTAAATAATCTAAACTAAACTAAGATAAAATTCCTTTAAAATATTTAAAAATACTTGAAACTACTTCAAAATAATTCAAAATATTTTAAAATGCTTAAAATTACTTTAACATATTCAGAAATTCTTAAAACTACTTTAAAATACTTCAAAATATCTTAAAATGCTTGAAATTTCTTTAAAATATTTAAAAATACTTTAAACTACTTTAAAGTACTTCAGACTACTTCAAAATATTTTAAAATGATTAAAATTTCTTTAAAATATTTAAAAATACTTAAAACTACTTTAAAATACTTTAGGCTACTTCAAAATACTTCAAAATACATCAAAATATTTTAAAATGCTTGAAATTATTTTAAAATATTTAGAAATACTTAAAACTACTTTAAAATACTTCAGACTACTTCAAAATACTTCAAAATATTCTAAAATGCTTAAAATTTCTTTAAAATATTTCAAAATACCTGACTACTTCTAAATACTTCAAAACATTTAAGAATACTTAAAAGTACTTAAAAATATTTCCAAATATTTTCCAATAATTCAAAATATTCTAAAATACTTCAAAACATTTCAAAATACTTCAAAATCTTTAAATATACTTAAAATTACGTTGAATTACTTTGAAATACTTTAAGAGACTTTAAAATATTTGAAGATATCTGAAAATATTTGAAAGTATTTAAAAATATTACCTAGAATTTAAAAGATTAAATTAAGTATAAAGAGATTTTAAAATATTAGTCTTTTTAAATATTTTTAAAGTTAAAGTCAAAGTAAGTCTTGAAGTTTTTAAGACTAATTTTAAATACTTCAAAATATTTAAGAACACTTCAAACTACTTAAAATGGTTTTAAAAATTAAAAATAATGATTATGAGTAGTTTAAAGTCTATAAAAAATTATCTTATTTCTTTGCAATCTCCTTTCTTTTTGCAATCTTCTCTCTTTCTGCAATCTTCTTTCTTTCTGTAATCTTCTTTTTCATTTTCACGATAAAATAAATTTGTTAAAAAAAAGAGAGCAATTGACGACAAGTAAAAAATGGCTAATTTTGGATTTGTTCATTGTTAAAAACATTGAAATTCGTCGATTGAAAGCAAAATGTCAATTCAAGTGATTTTCATTGATTACATATTGTTTTCCTACACTAAAAGATTCTAATAGTTTCTCACAACATCAATTTTCATTTCAAAATTAACCACTTTCATTGAAAAAGAACTCTTAATTTGGGATAAAAGTGTAAAGTTTCTTATGTTTGGAAAGATCCAAAGATTGCTTTTTGATTCAAAATCACTTTTGAACCAAAATTCTTCTTGGATCAAAATCTTTTTTGGATCAAAATTCATTTTGGATCAAGAACCTTTTTGGATCAAGAACCATTTTGGATCAAGAACCTTTTTGGATCAAGAACCATTTTGGATCAAGAACCTTTTTGAATCAAAACCCTTTTTGGATCAAAATCCTTTTTGAATTAAAATCCTTTTTGAATTAAAATCAAACTACCTTTTGATTGAAAAAAAATATACGAGTCTGGAAAGTAGAAAAAGACCTCCTGGTAGTCCAAAAAAAAGTAGAAGAAACTCAATGAATCCAATGTTCTCTTTCTATCATCTTTCTTTTCATTGAAAATAAACACCAGAAAATTCTTTTGACAAAAATAAAACCTTGTTAAAGAATATGAATAATAATAAAAGAATAAGAATTAAGAATAAGAATAAAGAATAAGAATAAAGAATAAGAATAAAGAATAAGAATAAAGAATAAGAATAAAGAATAAGAATAAAGAAGAATAAGAATTAAGAATAAATAAATAAATAAATAGATAAAACAAAATTAATACAAGAATAAGAATAATAATACAAGAAAATAAAGAATAAGAAAATAGAGAATCTAAACAAATAGAGAATCCAAAAAAATAAAGAATGGAAAGTAGAAAAAGACCTCTCTGTAGTCCAAAAAGAGTGAAAGAAACTCAATTTAAGTGAGTTGACGCAAATGACTCGAGTCAAGATTAGTTGTTCGAAAACAGTGTTTTTTTGGAGGGAACACAGCCTAATTTTCTCCAAGTTGGCGTAGATGCTGGCACGTTTAAAGAGATAAAATGTGAATAAAAGAAGATAGTGTAGGCATTATGCAGCCAGCTAACATTGGTTGCTTACTAGCTGGTAAAGAGCAGTGAAAACCGTTGAGTGTGGTAAGCAAGCGAGTCGAAGCAGTCTGATGTGCGACCTTGTCCTGTCAAGCTCGTCGCCATTGTCCACCGATGCTGAACGCCTCCATCTGTGAGTTTAAAATCTTACCGCTCGTCTGTCCCTCTGGCTTTTCTGCACATTCTCTACGCTGTCGCGTTCGCAACGCAGTCAGAAAACGAGCCAAGAGCCAAGTCTGCAAAGCGTTTGCCCTTCGGCCGAGCACTTTTTCCTTGTTATGCTTCTCAAGATCTAGCTTCGAAAACGAGACTTCTTATCCGAATAACACGCTAAAGCGATTCCCTGGAATTTGCGAGTCAAGCCCAAGTTTTATGCTCAATTGAGTCGCTCTTGCGCAAGAATAAAATGTCATGATTAGTCTTCGCTTGTCGACGCCACGCCAGACTACTGCGCCTTCCTTCCACTTTTATATACCAATGCCACGAATTTCCGGTATAATTAGATGACAGAATAATAGCAGATGAAGAATTTTGTTGGAAAATTTGAGCGTCAGGATCGTGAGAAATCCACTTGGGGTAATTGCTATGGGAATCCAATTTCATCAGTGTTCAACTTTTTCTCTCTTCAACAAAAGAGTAATTAATTGTTTAACTTAAATTCTTGCTTTCATTAACTTGGGACATTTATGTTCGGTTTGAAGAATTCATTGGTTTTGTTTTTTCCCTTCGCTAATAAGTAGCTTCACTGCACATTCTACCACAATTCAGAGCAATCGACAGGCATTGAAATCTCCATAGAGACTTGGATGTCGGGACATAGGTGCGCTCTTCTCTCTGCCTCTGCTCTTTTTCAATTAAAATAGCCATTCTCAAAAGATGTATTTTAAAATACCAAGGCAAGTGTGCGGAAAATTTATTTAGCTAAAAATGTAGATTAAAAGATATGATGAAGATGATGTGATGAAATATTTAAAGACACGTGTTAGTGTTCTTTAAACGATTCAGATAAAGTACCTGAAAATATTGTTTTATTTTTGTATTTCACATACCATGTTATTGTATTGCATTATAAATTTATATTGTATTTTAGTTTTTTATTGTATTTACACGTTAACACGTTTATATAATATTGTTTTTTTTTATTTTGTATTGTAAGTATTTTTAATGGCAATTTTTAACAAAATAGCTCGCAAAATAGTATTTTACATAATTATACACTTTTCTTTATGTTATAATTAATTGGGTTTACATTATTTTTGAATAACATGGTCAATTAATTATTTTCTCGATTATTTTTAAATAACATGTTAATTTAATACTTTATTTAAATAACATGTTAATTTAATTTTTTTTAAATAACATTTTAATTTATTTTCTTTAAATAACTTGTTGATTTAATAATTATTTTTAAAATAACATGTTAATTTAATAATTATTGTTAAAATAACATGTAAATTTAATGATTATTTTTAAAATAACATGTTAATTTAATGATTATTTTTAAAACAACATGTTAATTTAATGATTATTTTGAAAAAACATGTTAAATTAATAATTACTTGTAAAAAACATGATAATTGAATAGCACGCGTGTTTTCTTTGCTTTATTTTTAAATGACTATTTTCAAGATGGTAATTTGGGAAATTGCTTTTCTGGAATGATGAATGTGGTTTATTGACTTTTGAGTCTGGTTCAGTAGCCAGGATTTATTAGTTCTCTAACAGCTTGACTGTTTTTCTGCATGTAAATGAAACGCGAGACCCTAATGATTATTTCGAAAATAATAACTACTTTTGGCTTGGGACTAAATTAAAATACAGTGTACTTTTAAGTAACTGGTGATCTCGTTAACGTGTAAATGTTTAAGTAGAGAAAGGTAGAACCGTCAGTTCGAGAAAAACTGAAGCATTAATAAACAGTTACACACTAGAAACTACTCTCTAATCGGACCTGAATTTTCGGCACAAAAAATTTAGTCTTTATTTTTTTTGCATTTGTTTCATTAGGAGAGAGAGATTTTCTTTTTCGTCGAATAATTTATTTATTTATTTATTTCACATTGATAATTGCAATTTTTCCCACCACTTCAATCAATCGATGAAAAAAAGAATTTTTTTTATTGTTTTTGAGTACAATGATAAAAAAATTAGAATCGTAAAATATATTTTATGATACTTAAAGTATACTTTAAGATGAAGGGGTAAATAGAGGCCATGGAGGGGTTTAGAAGAGCTTTCATTAAAGATGAAGAATTTTGATAAACGTATTTACGAACTGGAATATGAATAGGGTTGAATTAATCGTTGGAGAGTTGACTTAATAGTTGAATCAATAGCGGAATCTACAATTGAATCAATAGATGAATCAATATAGTGGAATTGATATTTGAATTAGTAGTTGAATCAATAGTTAAAAGAATAATTAAATCGATAGTTGAATTGACAGTTGAATCAACAGTGGAATCAAGAATCGATATTTGATTCAATAGTTGAATTAATAGTGGAATCGATAGTTGAATTGATAGTTGAATTGATAGTTGAATTGATAGTTGAATTGATAGTTGAATTGATAGTTGAATTGACAGTTGAAGAATTAGTAATTGAATCAATAGTGGAATAGTTAGTTAAATTAATAATTGAATTGATAGTTAAATCGATAGTTAAATTAACAGTTAAATTAATAGTGGAATCGTTTTTTGAATCAATAGTTGAATTGTTAGTGGAATCGATAATTGAATCAGTAGTAGAACAGATATTTGAATTAATAGTTGAATTGTTAGTGGAATCAATAATTGAATCAATAGTGGAATAGATATTTGAATTAATAGTTGAATTGTTAGTGGAATCAATAGTTCAATTAATAGTGGAATCGATAATTGAATCAATAGTTGAATTAGTAGTTGAATTAATAGTGAAATAGTTAGTTAAATCAATAGTTTAATTGATAGTTAAATCGATAGTTAAATTAACAATTGAATTAATAGTGGAATCGCTATTTGAATTAATATTTGAATTAATAGTTGAATTAATAGTGGAATCGATAATTGAATCAATAGTTGAATCGGTAATTAAATTAATAGTTGAATCGATAGTTAAATTAACAATTGAATAGATAGTTGAATAAATAGTTGAATAAATAGTTGAATCCATAGTCGAATCAATAGTTGAATGAATAGTTGAATGAATAATTGAATGAATAGTTGAATGAATAATTGAATGAATAGTTGAATAAAAATAAATAGCTGAATAAATTAAGTATAATTTTACGAAAAGACAAAATAATTGAAGAACAAAACGAGGGAAGAGAAATTTCTCAGATTCGTGTAGTTAATAAAATATATTTCTGACCAGGAAGTGAAAAAACAGTTGTCCTCAATCCTCAGTGATAGTAGGTTTAACGTGTGATGTTTACAGCATCAGGAAAATAATAGAATACCTAGTTTTTTTTTCTTGACAGAGATACTCTCGAGGAAGTAAAGTTCTTCCTGAACGCCCTCGAAACGTTTTCTGGCTCTTACATGCCGGACAAGAAATAGACCAACGTCTGAATGGAATAACATGCTAGGAAAGCAGAACTGCATTTCTGAGCTGTTGGGAACACGAGAAGTGCTCGTAAGGAAAATCAGAGTTTAGATAAAGTACAATTCGAAACAAAGAGCACGTCCAAATAAGCAAGAACACAAATAAATAACATTCCCACATTATTCGGAACGTAAAGAGCAACTTTTAATTAATATTTGCCAAGTGCAAAAATTGTAATAAATCAGGATGTCCAGCGCGGTTCCAAAACAAAAATCTCTGATTTTTCCCTGACCTGGATTTTCTGGATTTTTTTTTCTCTGGACTTTCCCTGACTTTTCTGTATATATGTTTTTTTCCTTAAAAAATTAGAAAATTGAAATAAAAAAAAAATTGAAATATTCTAGCGCCCGAAAATTTAAAAATTCGTAAATAAAATATTTTATGACAATTAAAATTTTTTAATTTTTTTATCGTAAAACTTTTTTCTGACTTTTAATGAAATTCCCTGACTTTTCCCTGTCAGCTGGACACCCTGTAAATGTTAATGAAAAAGTAAATAAATATTGTCAATTAAATGTTAATGTATTTATAATAAATTAAATACATACATATAATAATATGTAATAGAATAGAAAAAAGAAGAAAAATTGTTGAATAAATTTGAAAAGTGGTGTCCCGCTTGGGAGAAACTTTAGGCAGGGTGTTTGTAAAATGTACAGGAGTTTGGAGAGAGACGGTCTAGAGGAATGTTTAAAATATATATTATATACGAAAGCGTGTAATTTTTTGTTGGATGTAGATGGAGACTTGAGTTACGTGGCCACCGAGAGAACATGGAGAACGCATCCATACTCAATACCCTACAGTTATTAGTCTCTTGGCAGGGTAGAGAAGCCTTAAGAGTTATGACGCGCGATTATGATAATCGGTCCCCAGTACCTCTCCTCTTTGGTCCCGCTTGCCCTTCTGGTATTTGGGCCTTATCTTGCGCTTTTACCCGCTATGCATCTTTCAGGGTCCAACCGCGCTTGCACATTATATTCTACTTTATTCATTCTACGGGCCCCGTCACACTCCCTTATTCTCTTATTAAAGTGCGTCACTCTCCATTGAAATATTATGATTATTATGCCGCTCTTGCTGAGTACCGTGAATAAATGGGTCCTTGCAAGCCTCGAGACTTGCGTCGCGTCTTATACCTCCAATCACAGAAATAGTTTTTGGCAGCAACGTATCGCTCAAGATAATTATATATCCATTGTAATCATCCTCTCCTCTCCATTCCCTCAAAGACCATTAGTCGCTCCTTATATGTAAATTTTCAACAGTATAATAATGCCGCTTTCATTACTCTTGCCAAATCAATAATGCGCAAGAGAAAATTTATATTTACATATGCTCTACAGTCCTTTTAGTGTGTTCTGTATAATCTTTAAATTGGAGTGAATAATGTCTCGATCCTTGTTTCTTCAATTCGCAAATGTCACTCAGTCCCCGCAAAAGATCGTTCCTTTTTTAATAACGAGCATTTTCATTTCTTGACAATTTCACTTCTTGACGATTTTTTTATTCCTGTCATTTTTCTTTATTCTCTTTATGTGCTTTCTTAACAATTTTTTTATTTCTGTCATTTTTCTTTATTTTCTTTATGTGCTTTCTTAACAATTTTTTTATTCCTGTAATTTTTCTTTATTTTATTCTCCTCTTTCTATATTTTTTAACAATTTTGTATTCCTGTCATTTTTCTTTATTTTATTCTCCTCTTTCTATATTTTTTAACAATTCTTTCTTCCTGTTATTTTTCTTTACAGGGTTTTTACAACTCTGGAAAACATAGAAAACCTGGAATTCTCATGGAATTTCATTATTCCTGATGGAATCGAAGAAATCTCATGGAATTTTCAATCATATCATGGAAATTTATTTTTGTTGTTTAATTTCTTTACTTTATAGTGTTTATTGAGATTTACCAAAATAATTATACTTTTTTTTATACAGAAAAAATTTCAAAATATTTCAAATACTTAAAATGTCTTAAAAATATTCCAAAATACTTAAAAGCACTTTAAAATACTTTTGACCACTTCAGACTGCTTCAAAATACTTCAAAATATTTTAAAATGATTAAAATTGTTTTAAAATATTTAAAAATACTTAAAACTACTTTAAAATACTTCAGACTGCTTCAAAATACTTCAAAATACTTCGAAATATTTTAAAATGCTTAAAATTGTTTTAAAATATTTAAAAATACTTAAAACTACTTTAAAATACTTCAGACTGCTTCAAAATACTTCAAATTACTTCAAAATATTTAAAAATACTTAAATATCTTAAAAATATTCAAAAATTTCCAAATCTTCAAAATATTTCAAAATACTTAAAATGTCTTTAAAATATTCCAAAATACTTAAAAGCACTTTAAAATACTTCTGACCACTTCAGACTGCTTCAAAATACTTCAAATTACTTCAAAGTATTTAAAAATACTTAAAATGTCTCAAAAATATTCCAAAATACTTCAGACTACTTCAAAATACTTCAGACTACTTCAAAATACTTAAGACTGCTTCAAAATACTTCAAAATGTTTAAAAACCCTTAAAATATCCTAAAAATATTTCCAAATACTTCCCAATGATTCAAAATACTTTAAAAATTTTAAAAATACCTCAAAATATTTCAAAATACTTAACACTACTTTAAACGACTTTAAAATACTCAAAAATACTTCAAATTACTTGAAATTTTTTCCCAAAAATACTTCCCAATGCTTCAAAATATTTTTAAAATCTCGTTTACAATAGTTTAAAATATTTTTAAAAAAGCTTAAAAATATTTAAATATACTTAAAATTACTTTAAAATATTTTAAAATACTTAAAAAAATTCTTTATATTACTTTAAAATACTTCAAAATAATTCATAGTAACTACCTATTTAAAAATATTAGTATTTTAAATATTAAATAAAATAAAAGCAGATTTTAAAATACTAATTTTTAAATATATTCTAAAAGTATTATGATACTTCAGACTACTTCAAAATCCTTCAGAATATTTAAAAATGTTTAAAAATGCTTTAAAATATTTAAAAATACTTCAAGACATTTAAAAACACTTGAAAATATTTAAAATAGTTTTAAAATTAAAAATAATGATTTTGAGTAATTCAAATTCTATAGAAAATTGTTTTTCAAAAACCTTCAGGATTTCAAAAGTAATTTAAATTCTTACAAAATATTGAAAAATTCATTTTTAATGAAAAAATGCTTTAAAAAATACCATGGAAATTTTTCTATTTTATTCATGGAAATTATTGGAATTTTAGGGAGAAAAATTTGTAGAAATCCTTTGAGATGAAAATGGAGTTGAAAAAATAAATAGAAAAATATTTTTAATTTACATCGTTGATCAAAAACTTTCCGGACTTCAACTTTGTTCATGTATAATTAATTTTGTATTGTAGAATACATTTTTTATTGAAGAATAAATTTTGTATTGTAGAATACATTTTTTATTGAAGAATAAATTTTGTATTGTAGAATACATTTTTCATTGTAGAATAAATTTTGTATTGTAGAATACATTTTTTATTGTAGAATAAATGTTGTGTCGTACAATAAATGTTGTATCGTAGAATAATTTTTCTATCGTAGAATAAATTTTGCATTGTAGACTAAATCGAAGAATTCTTATTGTTAAGTAAATTCAAGAATCCGTTATTATCTATCAATCTAAAAACCAACCTCCTTAAAATCGTTCTTTAAATCTGAATCTGTCGAAATTAAAAACGACTTTCGATTCATATGATTTGAAAATTCAATGATTTAAATTTATATTTTATATTTAATTTCTTTCTAATCTTTCTAAATGGTTCTAAACGTTCCCTTGATCATCTTTTTATTCCTAGTTTGGCTTGAAAGCGTTTTCTGAAACGAACAAGAAATTGTCTGAAAATGCAGAATAAAATGGGAGAAAAGGACATTGTGGATAGTTGGCTGTTGAGTCAGTTGTAAAGAATTTGTAAAAATTGATAGAGTGAACGCATGAATTGGCATTGTAACTGGTTTACCGGGTTCAGATCTAATATTGATGTGGCTATTTCTGTTGTGTTTTTGTTGCTGTTTATCTGTGATGTAAAAATGATGATAATATTACTCATGCGAAGGCTTGTGCACACAGATCATTCCGTGGCATCAAGCAAAACGAGCTATAACCATAATATCAAGCACATCAACGATCAACCTAGTCTAAGAAAAGCTGCGTACCCTCTTATAGGTGCAGGGCATACAAGTTTCTTTGTGTTCGTATGACAAATTCGCTTGCGATTAATCCTTCAAGTCCTGGCCACTCCGCCTTCCATGGCAATACTTACACGTACTTGGAATTTATATTCAATAGTTGAGAAATCTACAGGATGTTTTCTTCCAATTCATTGTAACATTTGCACTTTTTAATCAGTGTTTTTTTACTTTTCAAACTGTATTTTATTTTATTTAACTGATTTATTTTATCATTTTATCTGCTCTTCTTCACTTGGTCAACACTTTTATTTTCTTTTTTATAATAATACATTTCTTTTATTTTATTTTATTTTATATTCTTTTATTTTATTTTATATTCTTTTATTTTATTTTATATTCTTTTATTTTCTCATTCGTACATTTCAATAATTTAAACTAATTGAAAACTCTGATTAGAATTTCTCCAGGATTGAAATCGAGGCTTCGGGAAAATTGGAATCGTCACTTCTTTGGATTCGAAAGCAGAATTTCTTCAATGATGTCAGAACTTCTTGAAAATTGAAATCGTCATTTTGGATCCGAAAGCAGAATTTCTTCAAGGATGTCAGAACTTCTTGAAAATTGGGATCAGAACTTCTGGAAAAATTGAGATAAGAACTTCTTGAAAATTGAAATCAAGACTTCTAGATAATTGGAATCGTTAGTTCTTTGGAATCGAAATCAGAATTTCTTCTATGATGTCAAAACTTCTTGAAAATTGGGAACAAGAACAAAATTTCTTGACAATTGAGTTAAGAACTTCTTCAAGATTGAAATTAGAACTACCTGAATACTGGAATCAAGATCACTACAAATTAAATCATAACTTCGTCAAAATTCGAACCAGGATTTTTCTAAAGACCGAATTTATAAGAAATCAAAAAAGAAGACTTAATTAAGAAGAACTTAATGTTCTCTAGATCATCTGTTCCTTCGTTGAAAATAAACACCAGAAAATTCTAAAGAAAAAAATTAAAACTTGTCATAGAATATGAGTTTTTGAAAATGAAATGGAAGAAAATAAAAGTAAGACAACGAAATAAAAGAGAATAAAAACAGAAAATGAAGTGAAAGAAAATAAAAGATAGAAAAGGAAATTAATGAAAATAAAAGGAAGAAAATGAAATGAAAGAAAATAAAGGAAACGAAATGAAATGAAAGAAAATAAAAGATAGAAAAGGAAATTAACGAAAAAAAAGAAAGAAAATGAAATGAAAGAAAATAAAAGAAACAAACTAAATGAAAGATAATAAAAGGAAGAAAACGAAAGAAAATAGAAGAAACAAAATAAAAGAAACAAAATGAAAAGAAAGAATCGAAAGAAAATAAAAGGAAAAAAATGAAATAAAAGAAAAGAGCAAGTTGAGCGTTTAACATAATAACAATTTGCACAAGACATCGAATAAAAAAGAAATAAGCATTTAAGTGAATTCTTGTATTGAAATATTTGGAATGAATTTGAAATGCATTCCAATTAGGAAGATAAACAGGAATTATAAACTTAAATTAGATAAGTTAAATTAGAAATAGCAGTGATAGGGATGAAGGTATACGTTTCACATAATGGATTTCATGGGAATTGTGAACCCCATATAGCAGTGCGTTAAATCGGAAGATGTCGAAACCTGTTAAGTGCAAGTTCGAGTGCCGGATCTAGATCCTGTGTGGAGCTATAATATCGGCTTTTATACCTCAAACTGGTTGGTCACAGCCACTGAACCTTCGAGGCAGATTTTAAAGAAGCCTAACCAGACTTTAGAGGAAAGCACGAGAAGTTCAAGTTGATCGAAGATGAGACTAAAAAGAACACGAGACCATTGTCTTTTCTTCTTTTAATCTTTTTAATTTGGGTATTACTCTTTCACAATTCCAAGCTAGAAGATCCGGTCTATTTTTGGATAATCGACCATTTTTTTTTCTATATTTGAGTATGAATGATCATTTGAACAATTTTTATTTTACCTAAATTAATTTAGGTAATTTATTTAAATTTAAATTTTTAATTTAAAGAAACTAATTCTATACTATAGCTATTTTCGTTTCTGTTCTATTTTCGTTTCTGTTCTATTTTCGTTTCTGTTCTATTTTCATTTTATAAATTGTAAACTATAGTTTTTTTTACTTCTTTTTTTAAAGGAGTAATTTCTACACTATAGCTTCTATTCTCGTTTTATAAATCGTAAACTATTGTTTTTTTACTCTTTTTTTAAAAAAAAAGTAAATTCTACACTATAGCTTCTATTTTCGTTTTATAAATCGTAAACTATTGTTTTTTTACTCTTTTTTAAAAGAAGAATTAAATTCTACACCAAAGGTTCTATTTTCGTTTCATAAATTGTAAACTATAGTTTTTCTATTTCTTCTTTTGAGTTTTTTTGTATTTTTGAATATTTTGTATTTATCTTCTATTTCTAAATTTAATCCAATTTCTTAATTTTCAATTAATTTCTCCTTTTGGTAATTTATAATTAATTGTGAAAGAGGTTTCAATGTAATGCATATAATGTGTGATTTGGTTACAAAAAGAGTAGTTCCGTCTTTTAGCTTGAAGATTAAGGGAGAAAAATTAGATCCTGAGAAGAGCTGCTTTGGCATTCTACCAGGATAATGGCCATTTATCGCAGAAGCTGGGTGCCGATTGAATGGAGTAGATATGAACCAATTAATGTGCAAGCCTTACTATAAATGGACATTTACTTGATCTACGGAATTATAGAATAGCTGCCCAGATCAGTCAGAGCCTCCAGCAACCCTTAAGTGACAGGCTTATGTCAGATCTTAATTTATAAACTGTCAAATATAAAGATTAACCACATCATTCAATTTTGTTTTTCAAAAATGCCGGAAAATCGCAACAACAAAAAAACTAATCACTGCAAATATTTGCAACTCTCTTATCTCAAGATTCAGATTGAAACTCAATTTTCCAAAAGTAATTCCAATAATTCAAAAAGGCGAATTTTGTGTTTTTTGATTAATAAAAAAGCTGAGTCAAAAAGATTGTTACTGAAAAAGATTGCTTTTGGAAAATATTGATGATTTGAAAAGACCCACAGTTAAAAATGTTGATAGTTAAAAATATTGATAGTAAAAAGATTGATACTAAAAAAGGTTGATACTAAAAAAGGTTGATACTAAAAAATATTGATAGTTAAAAACATTGATAGTTAAAAACATTGATAGTTAAAAACATTGATAGTGAAAAATATTGACATTAAAAAAGATTGATACTAAAAAAAATTGATACTGAAAAAGATTAATACTGGAAAAGATTGATACTCGAAAGGATCGATACTGAAAAAGATTGATACTGAAAAAGATAATTGAGAAGAAAAAGCGAATGGAAGAATGATTGCAAGAATTTTAGAATGATTGGTATTATAGTAAAGCGGACATGGTTTGACGGTCAGAGGAATCCCCAGGGCGTGAAATGTAATAAGCGCTCTATCGCGATTTCGCTTAGCTGTGAAGTGCCGAACCATGCAAACCGAGTACTTGACCGTCGTTTTGCATAATGATCGCGTAACGCCTAAGCAAATCCGTGTTAACTTAAAATAATTCATTTACAACAGTTTCAATGACGCAATCGTCTATTTATAAAGATAGAATGATGAAAGGGAATAAACTGAATAGCGAATGAACGTCAGAAATATTTTCATATTATCGTTATCACGCTGCATAATAACCCAGAGAGATTTATGTCTCTTTAAATGCTAAGATACAAATATCATTTTCCATTTTTTATACTCAATCGTTCAAAGAGGTGTCGCTCATTCCTTGCAAGCGAGAAACTTACAATATAAATGTCCCTTCTATTTCTACATATTCAGAATAATTTTATTTTTTTACCCGACGATCCAAAATTTATTGGAGAAACGGAACAGACGAGAGCAAAAAACAGTAAATGATGAACAAACAGGAGGTAAAGGAAAATCGAGACGAAAAATAAGAAAAGGAAAGAAAGAATAAAAAATTGTGAAAAGGAAGTGAAGAAAGAATGATGAAAAGAGAATAAGTAAAATAGAGAGAAGAAAATGGAGAGAAGGAAATAGAGAGAAGAAAATAGAAAGAAAATGGAGAGAAGGAAATAGAGAGAAGAAAATAGAGAGAAGAAAATAGAGAGAAGAAAATAGAAAGAAGAAACTGAGAAAAAAAGAAGCAATAAATAAAGTTTAAACTACTATCAGAATTGAGAAGAAAGGATTTTTTGGCACGAAAAAATATTAAGTAAATTTGAGATTGCCGGACGTTAAAAAATATGAATTCGCGTATGGTAAACAGTTACTTTAAATGTCCACAGTTTCTGAGAAAACATGGATTCGAGGTTTGGATTTTGAATTATATGGACCGAGCTGTAATAACTCGATAATGAATTTGGACCATTAAAGTCGCTGGATTAGGTAACATGGAACACCGCAGGCTTTCTATAAGAATTTATAGAAGCTTCCCGCTGAGATCTGAACGCTATGACTCTCAGACTTCGTCACGATACATTCACTTGGTGTAGGAACCTAGTCTGGTCATCTCTTTTCCTTATGTATTCATCAATCTCATCTATCCTCTTCTTACTCCTTTTCTCACTTGCTCATCCAACAAGGTTTACGCCCCCCAAACATCGACCACGATTCTTTATAGATTCTGCAAAGAATTTCTATCAACTATAACTCGGCGAATCACTATAATATTTTTCCTGAAAAAGTCAATAAAATCCTGAATAAATTAATTATCTCCATTCCAATGTGGTCTTTAAATTCTTTTCTCATGGCCTTTTTTGTTCTGTTGTTTGGTTTTTTAGGTTTTGTTTCGGTTTAGTTTATTTCAATATTTGGCCTATTTTAGTGTTTGATTCATTTTAGTGTTTGGTTTATTTTAGTATTTGGTTTTTTATTGTTTAGCTTATTTTATTTTTTGGTTTTTTTATTGTTTGGTTTATTTTAATCTTTGTCTTATTTTAATCTTTGGTTTTTTTATTGTTTGTCTTATTTTAATCTTTGGTTTTTTATTGTTTGGTTTATTTTAATCTTTGGTTTTTTTATTGTTAGGTTTATTTCAATCTTTTGTTTTTTTTATTGTTAGGTTTATTTTAATCTTTGGTTTTTTTATTGTTAGGTTTATTTTAATCTTTGGTTTTTTTATTGTTAGGTTTATTTTAATCATTGGTTTTTTTATTGTTTGGTTTATTTTAGTCTTTGGTTTATTTTAATGTATGGTTTATTTCAATGTTTAGTTTTAATTTTAGTTTATTTTTTTTTTTCATTTTTAGTTTCATTTTATAATAAATTTTGTTTTCTTTTTCAGGTTCACCTCCATTGACAGGATCTGGAATCGTCAGGATTGTTGTTCTTGATGTAAACGATCATAGTCCGGAGTTTGCCCGACAGGAATATAAAGCTTCAGTCACCGAAAATTCACCGATTGGTACTTGGGTTGCTAATCCTGTCGCCACTGATAAGGACGAGGGACTCAATGCCAAAATACAGTAATTATGTTATAAATTCAAAAATTTTAATCTTCGTATTCATACTTTCATGACAATTTTCCATCGTCGAATATTTGAATATTCCTTTTTATTTTATTTTTACATTTTTGTTTTATATTTCAGTTTTATATTTTATTTTTATATTTTACTTTTACATTTCAGTTTTATGTTTTATTTTTATATTTTAGTTTTACATTTCAGTTTTATATTTTATTTTTATATTCTAGTTTTACATTTCAGTTTTATATTCATTTTGTTTTGATCTTGTATGTTAATTTTATATTTTAATAATAAAAGTGGACTTGTGGATATTGAATGCGAGGGGAAATAGTTTGCGTGAGTTTATTTCATTTAAATGTTTGTCTGTTTGTAGATACAGTCTTCTAGGGGACAAGGCGGAAAAATTCTCGGTGAATCCTAGCACAGGAGAGATAGTGACAGTGGAACCTCTCGACAGGGAACAGACAGCCGTTTACCACTTGACGTTGGTGGCTCAGGACTCGAGTCCAACGGAACCAAGTGCATCTGCCGTCAATCTGACAATTTCTGTGACAGACTTAAACGACAATGCACCTCGATTTTCCAGCCCGAGATACACTGCTTACGTACCGGAAGGCACTAAACCTGGTAAGAAATTGCTGCACTCACGTTTCCATTAATTATTCATTCAACTTCAACCCATTTCAAAAAGAACCACTTTGTTGCAAAAATTATTCTTTTAGTATTTTCATTAACTCATATCTTGAGAAATTATTCTTTTCGTTTCTGTTATTTTTAATCTTGGCATTCTTTTCAAAAACATACTTTTTGTTGTTTGTTAAAAGAATTCTCTCTTGCTTTTTATTAAAAGAATTCTTTCTTGCTGTTTATTAAAAGAATTCTATCTTGCTCTTTATTAAAAGAATTCTGTCTTGCTCTTTATTAAAAGAATTCTGTCTTTTTACTTGTATATATGTATTTTTTTATTTACTGTAGTAAATAAAATAAAATAAAATTTTTTATACTAAAAGAATTTAATTTACTTTTCACAGGCGATTTTGTTTTTGGAGCGAAAGCGATTGATGACGACGATGGCGAAAATTCGAGAATCGTCTATCGACTTCAAGGAGAAGATGCCAAGCGTTTTATTATTGATCCTCATAACGGAGTTATTAGATCGACTCAGGAGTTGTCACGAAGTGAAAGTACTTACCAGTTACAAATTCAAGCTTCCGATTGTGGAGTTGAACCGCAAACGGTCACGGCTGATTTAATGATTCATTTGTGGGACAGGAAACTGTTTCCAAGTTTCCGATCTTCAATTAACACGAGATTTACATTGCCAGAAGATGTTCCGGAAGGGAGAATTATTACGACACTGAGTGCGACGACGCCAACTTCCGGTGCTGGGAGCAATTTGGTTTTTGGAATGGCTGGTGGAAATGTTGGCGAGGCTCTTAGAATTGAACCACACACGGGGGAGGTTTTAGTTGCTTCTGGTTTTGATTATGAAACTGCTCCGTATTACGAGGCTTGGGTCGAAGTTCGTGATTCTGGAAATCCACCTTTACGCAGTGTTGTTCAATTGTTAGTCAATGTTACAGATGCCAATGATAATGCGCCAGTTATTGATTCTATGCTTTATAATGCTACTGTACCTGAAGATGAATATCCACCTCAATTTGTAACTAAAATCTCAGCTAAGGATTCCGATTCTGGAGAGAATGGACAGATTACTTATCATCTAGTTAAAGATTTTGATGGAGCTTTTATTATTGATGAAAATTCGGGGGAAATCACCACGGACACTAAACTCGACAGAGAAGAGGTGAATATTTTTAAAAATAAAATAGAAATAGAAAAAAATATTAATGAATATTGATTGATATTTAAAAAAAACAATTTAATGCGATTCTTTGAAAAATTTAACAAGAATGAGAGTTAAGAAGAATTGAGAATAGATAAATTCTTAGTAAGCCGAGAAATAGACGAATAGAATAGAATAGAAAAGAATAGAAAAGAAAAGAATAGAAAAGAAAAGAATAGAAAAGAATAAAATAGAAAAGAATAGAATGGAATAGAATAGAATAGAATAGAATGGAAAAGAATAGAATAAAAAAGAATAGAAAAGAATAGAATGGAAAAGAAAAGAATAGAATAGAATAGAATAGAATAAAATAGATTAGAATAGAATAGAATAGAAATAGAATAATGTGTACAAGATTATATTAGAGTGGAATGAAAAGTACAATAGTAGATAGCAATCTAATAAATGGAATAGTAGGTAGTGAAAAAGT
The DNA here is from genome assembly GCA_011057455.1 of Ganaspis sp. Gsp50. NCBI lineage: Eukaryota > Metazoa > Arthropoda > Insecta > Hymenoptera > Figitidae > Ganaspis > Ganaspis sp. Gsp50. The sequence goes on from WNHD01000493.1 coordinate 41,769, forward strand.
AGGTGAAAAATAATTTGATAACATTTTTCTAGATATCATCTTATGAATTAATCGTGGAAGCCAGGGATCAAGGCGAACCTAGACTAACCGGTACAGCGACTGTTCTCGTTACTGTTCTCGATAAAAACGACAATCCACCTCGTTTTACGCGCTTATTCAGCGTGAATGTCACCGAAAATGCTGAAATTGGAGCCTTTGTTATTAAAATTACAAGCAGTGATCAAGACATCGAGCAAAATGCGAATGTCACTTACAGTTTTACAGAAAACCCTGGAGAAAAATTTGCCATAGATTCTTTGAGCGGAAACGTTACGGTTGTTGGATACCTGGATCGCGAAGAACAAGATGAATATCTCCTCAAGGTAAACATTTCGTGTATAAATTAAAACATTTACACTTATTAATTAAAAGTTTAATTCGAGTGTTTGTAGTATTTTGTAAATATTTAAATTTTTTTTCTTTATTAAATTGGAGTAGTTTATTTTATTGTCTAATTTATTATTTTTTATTTAAGTTATTTTTTATTTAAGTTATTTATTATTTAACTTATTGTTTATTATTTAACTTATTGTTTATTATTTAACTTCTTGTTTATTATTTAACTTATTATTTATTACTTAACTTATTGTTTATTATTTAACTTATTTATTATTTTATTTTATTCATTGATAGGTTTCTGCTGCCGATGGAGCTTGGGCCGCTGAAACTCCTTTGACAATCACAATTCAAGATCAAAATGACAATGCACCAGAATTTGATGAAGAATCGTATCACTTTCATTTCCCAGAATTACAACAGCGAATGGCTCACGTCGGAGAAGTGACTGCGAATGATAAAGACAAACAAGGTCCAAATTCCGTGATATCATACAGCTTGCTCCAACCTTCTGATCTTTTTACAGTTGATCCCGCAACTGGAGACATCTTCAGCAAACGAACTCTTAGATACAAACATACCCATCGACCCTCTTCGCCAGAAAATTTATTTTCGTTGACCGTTGTCGCGACAGACAATGGAAAACCTCCAATGTCTTCCAGAACACTTGTCTACATTAGTATCGTTGATGCAAACAATAATGCACCAAAATTCGAACAGAGATCTTATCTTACTCCAGTTCCTGAAGATTTCCCGACGGGAAAACGACTCATGAGATTGATAGCTACTGACGAAGGCGATTTTGGAGTCAATGCGGAAATTGAGTACTCTCTTGCTAGTGGAAATGGCAGCGAGTTCTTCGAAGTTGATCAGAAATCAGGTTGGATTTATGTAAAGAAGTCTTTGACTAATCTAAAGCCGGGTACGACGTTTGTTTTAAAAGCTCAAGCCATGGATAAAGGCGCACCTCCCCAGAAAGACCAAGTGCCGTTGACTTTAGTTATAACCGGAGAAAATGTACGCGCTCCAACTTTCGCTGCAGTTAGTTATCAAGTTCGAGTTCCTGAAAATGAACCCGTTAATACAACAATTTTGACAGTGAGTGCTGTTGATGGTGATAGTGGACCGAACGGAATGGTTCGTTATAAAATCTCTGCAGGAAATGAACGTCAAGAGTTCTCGATTCATCCCATTACTGGTGCGATAACTCTTCTGGAGCCTCTGGATTACGATACTATTCAAGAGTATCGATTGAATATCACAGCAACGGATTTAGCCTTCGAACCCAAACAAGCAATTGCAACCTTGACTATCAATGTTTCTGATATTAATGACAACCCTCCGACATTTAATCAAAGCCTCTACAAAGCCTATCTTCCGGAAAATTCACCACCAAATAATTTTGTCTACAAGGTTGTTGCTAGAGATATCGATTCTCCGAAGTACGCAGTGATTCAGTACAAAATTCTAGGCGGAAGCGGAAAAGATTATTTTCAGATTCAACCAGACTCTGGAACTATCACTGCCAAAATCAGTTTCGATTACGAAGAAGCTAACGAGTACACTCTAGACATAGTTGCCGCAAATCCAGACACAAATCCACAAATGGTTGGCTCCACAACTGTTTTGGTTCACATCACTGGTGTGAATGAATTTTATCCAAAGTTCGTTCAACCAGTTTTTCATATGGACGTCTCGGAAAGTGCGGAAGTTGGAACATCAGTAGGACTTGTTCAAGCAACCGACCAGGACGCAGGCAATGATGGACGAGTTTACTATCTTTTTGTAGGATCCTCGAATGACAAAGGATTCGCCATTGGATCAGAGACGGGAATGATTAGCGTATCGCGGAGATTAGACAGAGAGACGCAGAATCGAGTAGTTTTGACTGTGATGGCAAAGAATGGCGGTGGTATTCGAGGGAATGACACTGACGAAGCTCAGGTTGTTATTTCCATTCAAGATGGCAATGATCCGCCAGAATTTCTGCAGAATGTTTATGATGCAAATGTTTCCGAAGGAGCTGCATTAGGAATGAAAGTATTGACAGTTCGCGCGGTCGACAAGGACGTCAGGCCTCAGAATAATCAGTTTTCCTACTCAATCATCGGTGGAAACGTGGGCCAAGCTTTCAAGGTCGATCCGCAAACCGGCGACATCGAGACGGCAAAGCAACTAGACCGTGAAACTGTGCCCACGTACGAGCTGATAGTCGGCGCCATAGACACGGGATCGCCGCCACAAACCGGCACTGCAACTGTTCGAATCGAGCTCCTGGACATTAATGATAACGGACCGGATTTCACTTCCAGCGAAGTGGTCGGTTACGTTAGCGAGAACGAACCGGCTGGTACGATAATCATGACCCTCACGGCTACGGATCCTGATTTACCACCAAATGGAGCTCCATTTTCTTATAGATTGATTGGTGGAAGACAAAATGACCTGGTTAGTTTGGATAAACATTCCGGAGTCTTAAGGACTACCAAAAGTCTCGACAGAGAATCAACTCAGCAACTCGATCTTGTTGTAAGTTTTTTAGTAATTCGTTAATTTTTTTATTTTATTTATTCTTTACTGGAAAATTCCATCAGTTATAAAATGTATTGTTATTTTTATCAGCTATTATATGTTTTGTTAGTGATTATACATTAATAATGTTCTATTAATAATTATACATTTTTAAATTAACAATAATTCATTAACAATATTCTATTATTAATTATACATTTTTAAATTAACAATAATTCATTAACAATATTCTATTATTAATTATAAATTTTTAAATTAACAATAATTCATTAACAGTATTCTATTATTAATTATAAATTTTTAAATTAATATTCTATTATTAATTATAAATTTTTAAATTAACAATAATTCATTAACAATATTCTATTAATAATTATAAATTTTTAAATTTGAACTTAGAAGACTTACAACTTGGAAGAAAGACTTAGTCATAAGAGCCTTAAAAAATTCAAGATTTTCATTCAAACTCTTCTAAGTTCTAATTTAAAAATCATGACTTCAAAAAGGGAAGAAACTCTGGAAAAATTATACATTTTTTGTTAATTATTGTACATGTTGTTAATAATTTAGTATTATATTGAAAATATAAAATATTTAGTATTATATTGAAAATATAAAGTATTTAGTATTATATTGCAAATATAAAATATTTAGTATTATATTGCAAATATAAAATATTTAGTATTATATTGAAAATATTTATAAAATGTTATTTTAGGTGGAAGTGGAAGATTCAGGGTCACCGAGAATGAAAAATGAGCACACAATAACGATTATTGTTCAAGATCAGAATGATTGTCCTTCAACTCCAAGATCTGTTCATGTAATAGTGCATTCGTATAATGGGAAGAGTCCATTGGGAAAAATCGCAGACGTTCATCCAAATGATGCTGATACCACTGGTGACTACTCTTGCAAAATATTGCACGGTTCCAGCTCTGGTGTGCTCAACATACCGGTCGGTTGCGATTTGCATACCAGCAAAATTACGCCAGGTTCGTGTTCGAAAGTTCATAAATTAGTCTGAAAATTACACGCATGCTGTGCCATTAATAATTCATAGAATTTATAAAGAAAGCTTGTTTCAGTTGTAAAGAACAACATTATCGTCTGAATCAAATGAAGAAATAATATCAATTATCATTATCTCTCGTTTAACTAAGCGCCTTCTTATCAAATCGAAAATTGAAAAAATTGTGAGAAAACTTTATCAGAAGGTTTATTTATCGCGAATTTTAAGTTTGTTTTTAAATATCCATTTGAGATTGAATAATAAATTATGTTTTTCAAATCATTTCTGTTATGGTTCTATTTTCGATTTGCTCGCAAATATTTTATTTGTATTTTATTTATAGTATTGTATTGTAAATATTTATTTATAATAGTTTATTGTAAATATCTATTTATATTTATTTACATTTATTTTCATTTATTTATATTTATTTATATTTACTTATATTTATCTATATTTATTTACATTTATTTATATTTACTTATATTTATCTATATTTATTTACATTTATTTATATTAATTTATATTGTAAATATTTGTTTTTTTACGCTCTCACATTTTATAATAATTATAATATCTTTTCTATCCAGGTTTCGGATACTCTTTGAGTGTTTCTGGAAACGACGGTCGACATCCAGATGTAATTTCAAAAGTGACAGTGGATTTCACAACATTTACAAATGCTACAATAGAAAACAGCGTTGTTTTGCAAATTTCCAGATTGTCTGCGAGCGAATTTTTAAGTAAACATTATCGAGCGTTTCTGGATAGTATTCGAGAGAGTGTGAGTGTAGGGGACACTGTTTCAATCTACAGCATTAATGAAAACAAAGGCAACTTGGAAGTTTATCTGGCAATCGCAATTCCGCAAGGATACATTTCCAAGTATGAAGTGATCGAGTTACTGAATCGCAAATATGATAAAATTCAAAGTTTACTGGAAAATCATTCCATTACGATTGGCTATTCGTCTTGTAAATTTTCATCCTGTGAAAATGAAGGAATTTGCAGTGAACGTACTGTCGTTTACGAAGACGCAAGAATTACTGACAGTCCGACATTAATCTTAACATCGCCAAAAATAGTCCAAGAGATGGTTTGCCAATGCCGTGACGGTTTCACGGGAGAAAGATGCGAAAAGAAACAAGATCCCTGCTCTCCGAATCCGTGTCAGTTGGTGAGTATCGTTGATTTATGTACTGAATAATTTGCTAATAATTTTTACGTAAGGCATTCATCAAACTCTTGGAAAATATTTCTTTTGAAAGTTGGCGAATAATTTACTTGTTTATGTCATCGGAAAGTAATACTTTATGTTAAAATTATTCTTAATTCGTGTATCTTGAGTTATATATCGTTTTATCTTGTGCACTTAATAATTACTTTCTGATTTCTTAGTGGTTTTAGATCTTTTTGCTTCCTCATAGGGAAGCATGTTTTTATTAATGTATTAATATTATTATGTTATTGTATTACTTTTATTATATAATTATTAATATTTCTTTTTTATTTTCTAGTTATTAATTAAATTGTTTTTAACTTTGCGAAACTGTTTTCAGGGTGGACAGTGTCGACGATTAGGATACGACTTCCATTGTACGTGTCCTTTGGATCGTGAAGGAAAGTTTTGCGAATTGGAAAGAGGAGATTTTTGTGCCAGCAATCCTTGCAGAAATGGTGGATCGTGTAAAGAAAGTCCTGACGGTTCTAGTTTCTTCTGTCTCTGTCGAGCAGGATACAGAGGAAACCATTGTGAATCCATCGCTGATTCTTGCAGACCAAATCCTTGCCTGCACGGAGGTCTTTGCGTTGGAGAAAAACCTGGGTACGCATTTACTTTGTGAATTATTAAACATTAGATTTATATAAATTAAAATTACTGTCGATAAAGTATTCTTATTATTCATCAAATATTATTCTTGAAGATTCGAGCAAAAATTCAAATAAAAGGAACTTTCAGAAGTAAGAAAATAAAAAAAAAGGAGTAAAAGTGTTAAAAATAAAGAAATAAATTATATAATAAGAAATAAATTAAATATTAAATAAATATTAAAATTAAATTAAAGAAATAGTTGTACAGTTTACAAAAATAGTGATTTTATTTTTATAGATATCGATGCAGTTGCCCTGACGGACGTTACGGGAGACATTGTGAAAAATCCACCTTTGGTTTCGAGGAACTTTCCTACATGTCTTTCCCAGCATTGGATTCTAATACAAATGATATAACAATCGTTTTTGCAACAACCAAACCCGACGCTCTTTTATTGTATAATTATGGACCGCAAAGTGCAGGACGCTCAGATTTTGTGGTTTTGGAATTAATCAATGGCAGAGTCGTATTTTCGTATGGAGGAGCTAGAAGCGCGATCACTTCTATTTCAATAAAAAATGGCAAATCGTTGGCTGACGGAGGATGGCGCAAAGTTACAGCAACAAGAAACGGAAGAGTTGTTTCTCTAAGTGTGTCTAAATGCAAAGAACATGGCGATATTTGTGATGATTGTAAGCCCGGTGATGGATTATGCTATGCTGATGATATCGGACCCACAGGGTTAGTATTTAAAAATTAATTGAAATTTGTTACGCATTTTAAAAGAAATTCTAAATTGAATTCGATAATTTAATGAAAATTAGAAAATTCGAGAAGGTTTGGTTTTTATATAGGACTTTCCATTAGTTTATTAAATTGTCTTACGATTTGGATTGTGTATTTATTTCTTAATTATTTTCAGAACCTTGAACTTTAACAACAATCCTTTGATGCTCGGAGGATTAGCAAGTGTCGATCCTCTTCTAGAACGACCTGGACAAGTTCATTCGGACGATTTAGTTGGTTGCGTACACTCAGTATCTATAAATGGAAGATCACTCAATCTTACGAACCCATTATCATCTCGGGGAGTTAAATCTACCTGTGGAAGGTCAGAACGAAGTCCTTGTGTCACAAATAAACAAGATTTCAGTACAATCTGCGGTGGTACCGGCAAATGCTACGACAAATGGCATCAAGTCTCCTGTCAGTGTGGAAGCATAACGGCTCCGAATTGCCAAGGAGCCTTGGAACCAGTCAATTTAAGCGAAGGAGGCTACATCGAATTCAAAGTATGTATTAGAAAATTAACATTTGAATTGGTGTTTATTTTAATAGCTTTGTTGTTTTTTTGTTTTATTTTATAGTATTTTCTTTTATTTTTTATTTCTTCATTTTATTTCTTTTTATTTCTTTTATTTCGTTTACTTCTTTTTACATTTCTTTATTTCTTTTTATTTCTTTTATTTATTCATTAAGCACATTTATAAAGATTGATTCATTTTTCAATTTTATAGATTTCGGAGAAACATCGTAGAATGCAACTTTTGGAGAATTTATACGGAGGTTCTACTTTATGGCATAATCATCGCAACACCAGGGCCGCAAGTGGAGACTCGTTTTTCACTTCAAGCTTGCCTCCTGCAAAAACAATAAGTTTGATGTTCAGAACCGTGAAACCCGATGGAGTTCTTATTTATGCTGCCACAAATAAACATTTTACTTCTGTAGAGGTAATTATTGGTTAATTAATTCATTAGTGATAATTGTCCATAATTTATTATCAATGATGATTTGTTAACAATGATAATTTACCTTCAAAAATATTGTAATCAAACAAATACTTTAATCAACTATTATCGTTGATTGTGATTTTAAAACAACATTCAATCACCACTTTACAAATAATGTACTTATTATTCTTATTTAATTACAGTTAAGCAACGGACATATAATATACGCCTCTCTGATTGGATCTCCAGTGAATATGACAGGCACTGTTGAAGGAAGTTTAGCAGACGGCCGATGGCACAATTTAACACTCCATGCACAATCAAGAGGTTTAAAACTCTTTATCGACGGAAATTTAGCAGGCGACGAACTAGATTCTGCAGGTGTACATGATTTTCTAGATCCATATTTATCAATTCTTACAATCGGAGGAATCAGAAGGGACCTTTACTACGTCCATAATAGCGAAGGACCCAGCAGTTTCGAAGGATGTCTATCAAACTTTACAATCAACGGAGAACTCCAACCATTCAATGGTTCCGGATCCATTCTTGCCGACGTTATTTATCATGGAAAAGTCGGACTCGGTTGCAGAGGACCCATCGGAATTTCAGCAGCCGCTGCTGCAGATCCTCTCAGCATTGGAATCACCCTAGTAATCGTCTTCTTCATTACACTTCTCGTCGCCATCATGGTCAGTTTCGTTGTCTTCAGACTTAGACGCCAAAGCAAAGAAAAATCAGCAACCACTGTCGTAAATAAGAGCACAAACGCCATTATCACTGGCAATGCACTGGTCGGCCCTCAAGGAGAAAACCTCCTCTCACGGCATGAAAACACTTACATTTCAGATTCTTCCGATTTACGTGGAGTCGGTCACATTGGTCCTGAACTCATATCCAAAAAGTACAAAGAACGTGAAATAAACGGAACTGAACATCGACCCCAGAGACCCGACATTATTGAAAGAGAAGTCACCAAATCTCCGCCAATTCGCGATGAACATCATCCTCTTCCTCCACCGACGCAGAATTCTCTCCACGCCCATGAACATAATCCCGAGCCAGATATGCCAGAACACTATGACCTTGAGAATGCGAGCTCTATCGCTCCAAGTGACATTGACATCGTTTACCATTACCAAGGCTATCGAGCAGGAATGAGAAAGTACAAAGCAACCTCTCCTCCGATTGGAAGCTACCCTAACCATCACAAACACACTGGCCAACAGCATCGTCACACCGCACCTTTTCCACCCAGAGCCATGCCACCTCCAACAGTCGGTCAACCTCCAGGATCAGCTCAAAAACTCCACCAAAGTACTCCACTAGCTCGACTCTCTCCCAGCAGCGAATTATCCGCTCAACAACCAAGGATTTTAACTCTTCATGACATCAGTGGCAAGCCTTTGCAAACTGCCTTATTAGCAACGACTTCCTCCTCCGGAGGAGTTGGAAAAGACGTGCTGAATTCCAACAGCGAGAGGAGTCTCAATTCGCCAATTATGAGCCAACTCTCAGGCTCGACTGCGAGTCGAAAAGTTCCACAGTCAAATGAAACTGTGAACAACGTTTCTTCGGGACCTATGGGTCTCACTGCTGAGGAAATCGAGAGATTGAACTCCAGGCCGAGAACATCGAGTTTAGTTTCTACTCTGGATGCTGTGAGTTCTTCAAGTGAGGCGAGAGGCCCTCCGACTCATGGACCTCTTCATTTGCACAGGAGACTCACTCCGCCGCCTGAAAGACTGAAAAGACGCAATTCCTCAACTACGGATGAGAGTGGTAACGATAGCTTCACATGTTCGGAAATAGAGTACGATAACAATTCTTTGGTAGAGGATAAAAGATCTGATGACTTATTTAGCAAACCCGAAGATGAGGTTCCGGATAGAACAACAGAGTCATCACCTTCTACTAAACCTCCTCTTCCGCCGAACATCAACTATGATGGGTTCGACAGCTCTTTTCGAGGATCGTTGAGTACTTTGGTCGCCTCTGACGATGATCTTTCGACACATATGGGAGGACTTTATAGGCCAACTACAAACGGCTCGCCTTCTACCAACACCGCTCTTAGTTGGGATTATCTTTTGAATTGGGGACCAAATTTTGAAAGTTTGGTTGGAGTATTTATAGACATTGCGGAATTACCTGATAGTGCCAACAGGGTGCCGAGTACTCTTAGATTACCAGCTAATATTCCTAAACCCTCTGAAGAGTATGTTTAAAAAACGTACTGTTTATTTAAATTATTGAAATGTACATTTTTTTTTATTTTTAAGACGAACGACAGAACTTTTAAGATGAATGACTTTTAAGATGAAAGGCTTTTAACATGAAAGACTTTTAAGATGAAAGGATTTTAAGATGAAAGACTTTTAAGATGAAAGGATTTTAAGATGAAAGACTTTTAAGATGAAAGGATTTTAAGATGAAAGGATTTTAAGATGAAAGACTTTTAAGATGAAAGGATTTTAAGATGAAAGACTTTTAAGATGAAATGATGTAAAAATATCCCAAAGTTATCGTATTTTTCTGTCTTGTTACATTCTCATCAATCATGAGAAAGTATTCAATTTGTGTCTTTCTTTGCATCTAAGAGAATGTTTTACTCAATTCTTGACGCCAGACATGACTGATATTTTTAAAAAAAATGTTCTTGCCATACAACGTTCTCTAAATGTAAGAAGAAGAGACTCGAAAATTAGGTATGTATAACTTAAAAATCTAGAGCTTAAAAGCTATGTATTTTTAAAGTATCCTGACATCTTGTATCAGGATGTCAGTGAGTTTGTACAGTCAGTAGTGTTAAAGACTACTTTTAGGAATCTGTAATTATTATACAAATATTAAATTATGGTGCAATTTTTTTGTAATTTTATCACTTTCAGATATCCTCTGCTAGAAAGTACAAGCTAGGTTTTTTCTAATAGTTCAATTACTTTTGTAACTGTACTCGAAAATTGTAAATTACAATTTTTTGTATATTCGCGAGCCCAGTGTAATATTTTTGTATATTATTATAATTATTATTTAAATTACTAAGAAATGTTGACAAAAATTGTACTTGCATTTCTAGCCATAATTACAATGAAGCAATAAACCTCAACATCGCTAGACTGACTTAGTCTTTAAAATCTGCCATGAAATTCTTTCATTGCCTTTATAAGTCAAGTACTTTGTAAATTATACTTCTTGTTTGTAAATATTGTATGCGATTGACTTTGTACAAAAAGAACTGAATCTTAGAAAATGTAGGGAATGAATGTATACGCGTTATTTACAATATTTGTAATAAACACGAAAAATAATCCCTTCTCTTATCTTTTAATATGACCTTGAAATTTTTAATTTACATTCAATTATAAAATTCTGAAAAGAAATATTTAACAAAATATATAATATTAAAATATATAATATTAAAAAAATAATATTAAAATATATAATATTAAAAAATAGTATTAAAATATATAATATTAAAAAAATAATATTAAAATATATAATATTAAAATATATAATAGTAAAATATTATATTTTTATTAAAATACTAATTAATATTAGGCAAGTATACTTTCTGTAGAATTATTTTTCGAAAATATTTTTGTTGGAATTTGGTTTAAAATCTTGCTTGGAAGGTTCTATTTTTATTACCCAATAACCTATTGCCTTTTTTTGTTTATTATCTACAGTTTGATACCTGAAGCAAGTTAAAACTAAAATTAGGGGTTCGAAGGCAGGTAAACAAGGGCTCAGGGAGGATTGTTGTTGTAGTTTCTAATCAGAAGTCGAACTATTTACTTCCTTCGAAGATTCTTTCGAACGCCATATCTGAATACAGAGGAAAAATGTGAAAAGTGTTAATAGTGGATTTTTTATCGTGCATCTTATTCTCAAGTAAGTAAAATATTTTTTTAATTATAAGTTAATTGAATTTATAAATTAGCCTGCGGGAATTGATTTTGAAATATAAACATCCCCCTAAACGTTGAGTGTAATAAATCGAAAATGACAAAATAAAATTTTTCGTGATATGAGAATTAAATTAATAATTGAATATTTGGATTAGTAATTGAATATTTGAATTAGTAATTGTATATTTGAATTAGTAATTGTATATTTGAATTAGTAATTGAATATTTATTCAATTCAATATATATAATATAAAATAAATATATAGAAGTGATTATTTCTCATTTTCTTGTTTTTTTGATGAAAAAAATTTTTGAGTAAATAATTTCAGAGAGAAACTTTTAATTTGATAATTAGATTATTTAATACAAAAGGGAAGAATTTATAAATGTGTTGTATTAATATTTATTTAGATTACAATACTACATTTTCCAAAATTGTACAAAAGGTCAAAAAATACTTAATATTAATTTTACAAAATGTATAAGCTATTCAGAATTGCAGATAATCTGCGTAGGTACTAGAACACAATCTTGTTGAAAATTCACTTCAATTATTTTTGCAACACTCACACATTTTTACAAACAATTTCTTAAAGGGAAGTTTGGAATTTAAAAAATAACTTCCGGAGGTACCAACAATTTCTTACCTATTCGTAAATAATACAAAAATGAATTCTCAGATTGAGTTTTAATCATTTACTAATGAAAGTATAATAATAATAGAAAATGATAGTAATAATAATAGTACTAATAAAATTAAGCATTTACTAATGAAAGTATAATAATAAAAAACGATATTAATAATAATAGTACTAATAAAATTATTAATAATACTACTAATGATAGTAATAATAGTACTAATAAAATTACTAATAATACTACTAATAATAATAAAAATAATAATAAAAATAAAATAATAAAAAAAGATGTATGTATATTAGATCACCTAATTAACATGTACTCAAATTAGTTTGTTCAAAACAGTCTTTATGATTCAATACGTCTTATAAAAAGAGAGAATACGATGAGTTTCGGCGGTAATCTATTAAGAATGGAAATAAACTTACAAACTATATTTTGGTTTAATTTCTTATACTGTAATTACTCTATTTTTGGAATTATAGATTCTATAGTATCGTAGACTGATATAAAGATTGATATTGAATTGAAGGTTTTTTCAATTACAAAACATTACCAATTATCTAAAAATTCAAATCCAGTCTTTGGAATGGAATCGTCTTGGTTTAGGTTAGAAAACTGATAGCTATTATAAGAACTTGGAGTATCTAGGAGTGCTGTAGACTCAGTTGTATCGCTAGATGGCTTTCGCATGTTAACTAAATTCATTTGAGACTTATCACTAATTGACGACTTTTGTGCATTTCTCATTGGCACCAAACTTTCGAGATCATCATCATCATCATCATCATTATTATAGTTAGATTGTATTTTAAGTAAAGAAGTCTTGTTGATTAATTTGGAGAAGATATTTTCGGAATTATCACTGTCAGTAAGACTATTGAGAAGATTACTGCACTCATTAGTGGAAAAGGCAGAATCGGAATAATTGTCGGATTTATAAAAGTTGAGTCTATTGGAAGTTGAATTATAGTCACCGTTGAGCATATCATTGTCTTTATTGTTCTTCATTGAAGTTGTAAAATGAGGCGAACCGATGATATAATTTCCATAAGAATAGGATTTAGTCTCTTCTGTTGCATCCGATATACTGAGGTTCATTTGTGACTGAGTCATAAACGAAAAGGGTGCAGAATGTTCGTCGCGCCAGCGCAAAGTCTAAAACATTTACAGATAAAACTAACAATATATCTTGATATGTGCAATTTTGAATCTAATATTTTGAATATAATATTTCTAAATTATGTAATACAACATTAAACATTCTATAAAGTACTCACCGAACCAGTTTCATCTACCATAAATTTCATCCCAGTTTGTATACAAAGTTTTGGATATGATTTCGGCAACTCCTTGCCAGATTCAAGTTTCCTTGACGCATATTTTAGAGCAACTTCTGGAGTAATTATGGTCTCGTCAATAGCCTGATTTTGTTCCGATAAACTTAGAGTATTCCAAAGGCCTTCATAAGCTTCTTTTGTAGCAGCAACATCTTGACCAATTCTATGAGCTAGAGGGTTGATTGTGTAAAAATATTCTTCAGCTACTGAATTTAAAGCTTTTGTACTCATTTTAAACTCCAGAAGCGTTGTCAGGCAGATAATTAAAAGCACTTTTTAATTAATAATTAGCATCACTTAGTTAACCTTCTTTAAATTATGCACCAAAATACTTGTTTCGTTATTTAGAATTATCTATATCGAAAATTTACAACTATCTTGTTGACTAATTCTCTCTTTGTGGCATTACGAACTTGCTGCATTGTTGTAAATTAGTGTTTATTAATGTTAATTGTTATTTATTACTTATCATTCGACATCTGTCAAAATCTGTTTATTGTTGCACACACACACATACTCGTTTCCATGCACTTACAGGGTGCGCGCGCATTTAGAGGTTAGACACACCCCTTTAAAAGTATCTTTTTAAAAACATGTTAAAAACTATATAATTTTATAAATAATTAACCCAATTATTTTAATTTTAAGTAATGAAGATTTTAATTTTGGCACTTTATTATATAGAAAAGCTTTATATTAATTTCTAAACATTCAAACTGTAGCAAAAAATTTAACTAGTGGAAAATTATGTTCATTTATGAACATTTTGCTTCCTCGTAGATTTAATTGTTATTAACTCCATCAATTTTTTTGTGAAATATATACTTTATA
>WNHD01000494.1:0-54596 GCA_011057455.1 Ganaspis sp. Gsp50
TAATTTAAAATACTTCAAAATATGTAAAAATAATTCAAAATATTTAAAAACATTTCAAAATACCTAGAATGGTTTTAAAATTAAAAATAATGATCTTGAACAATTTAAATTCTTACAAAATCCTAGAAAATGCCTTTTTTAATGAAAAAATATATTAAAATATATCATGGAATTTTTTTTATCTTTCTCATGGAAATTAATGGATATATCATGAAATTTTGTGAGGAAAAATTTGTATAATCCCCGACATGTTAAATTATTATTAATCTGTCCTTTTACATGTTCTCTTTAATCATTTTTTATGTAATACATTAAAAATAAGAAATTTGATTAAAAACAAAAATAAGCCTTTTAGAACACCTTATTATATTATTACAAAAAATTAATAATTTAGTTTTAAAAAATCCGGGAAAATCAGGCTCTGATATCCGGGAAATCACCCTGTATACATATATACATATATCATATATACATATTTATTTGATTGAAGATTTTTTAAGTGATTTGCAAAATACTACGAAAAATTATTACAATAAGAGAAGCATAATGAATAAATATAATTATTTTCAAAATTTAAAATTCTAATTCAAAATAAATATAACAAATTATCAAAAACAAACGCATATAAAAAATTTGTCTTATAAAAGACAATAGTTAAAACTATAGTTACTATAATCTAATTTAGAATCAAGAAAAAAGTGATAGTCTAGAGCAACAAAGAGGCACATAATTCATGAGTTTTCGGACACTGAGACTGGAATCTGTCCCCTCAGCATCAGAAATGGTGTGGACTGGAGGCGATTCAGCGGAAAAAATACATTTGTCAAGGCAGTTGCCCAGAACGGCAGGTCGCATCTCCATAGGGGATTAATTACTCTGGACACAGTTAAATTAATTAATTAATCAAGGGATCGACGAAATGGCTTTTTTGCTGTCTCGCGAGGCCTGATCAAAGGTTAGATTTTAAGTGACCTCTCTGAAAAGGGCTTACGATGACCCACCAGACGGATTGCAAGTGTTACAAGAGCGCACCTGCCCGAATATAAGCTGATTCAATCGGCAAAAACCTCGAGGGTGCTTCAGGCTTTTTCCCCTACTTTTTTCTTTTTATCCTTTTTATGCCCCGCATCCTTTTTTCTTTCCGCATTTTTTTCATCTTATATCGATCTTCTACTTCTTTAATTTAACTTCCAATGATAGTTATTAATTCGAGAAATTTGTATTACTGATTCTGACTTTCGACAAAAGCTCGACAAAAACTCTCGAAAAATTACTATTTTTATTTTTATTTTTACTATTTTTTATATTTACTATTTTTTACGACTTTTAACTAGCGATTTTAGTCTCAAGGAATTTTGATTAGTGACGAGAATTTGACGATTTTCATTTCGCGAGAAAGTTTAGATGAAAGAATTGTTGAATCAAAAATAACTTTTAATGGAATTTCGAATGTTATTTTTAGTTTTTAAATTTACTTTCTATCGGAATTTCTTGTAGGAAATTTAATTCATGAAATTGCAATTCTTTAGTTATTTTTAGAGTAAGAGAGAAAATGTCTTTATTAACTAATAATAATAAATGTAGTATTTTGTTTAATATTAGTTTTTAATTATTTAGTTCATAGTTTTATAGTATCCAAATATTTTTTTACTATAGCAAACATTTTCCTACAGCAAAATTTTCCTGTAGCAAACATTTTTCTATAGCAAAATTTTCCTATAGCAAAATTTCCCTATAGCAAAATTTCCCTATAGCAAAATTTTCCTATAGCAAACATTTTTCTATAGCAAAATTTTCCTATAGCAAAAATGTTTCTATAGCAAAATTTTCCAATAGCAAAAATGTAGAATTATGGCATATAAACTACATGAATGTTTTACAAAAATACACACAAGGACCTAAACTATATTTAATGAAAGTTTAATTTCATTCCTTTGTTGGCGATTTTAAATAAAACGGTGAAAAAAATGTTTAAAAAAAAGTCTCGGCAGAGTTTAGAATTTTTTTTATAATTGTTCTCGGTCAGTGATGATTTTTTTGTTGCGCGAGTTTACCAAAGGGTTAAATGTCGTATATAACGTAAATGAAAGAGAGGGGTGAAGTATTTTTTGGTACCTATGCTAAATAGGGGTGCGAGTGAAAAAATATTAATAGCCATCCAGCCCCCAGATTTTTTCCCGTTGTGTCCCTCTTGTATCGCACCCCATAAGCCCACCCTTGTGTGGTAAGATATACCCATGATAGCGCATCCCTGACTTGATGGTGGCAACGACTTTTCCATGCAACGTTACAAACGTTGCTCAAAACTGCTCTGTTTCAATGCAGCTGGCGCAAATAACTTTCTTTTCTAGTCATTGATATGGATATTGGACGAAATAATTATCTGTATTATTAAACTCCAGATCGCATTACGTAAGTTGTAAAGTGAGAAGATTAAAAGGGGATTTTGTGTATAATGCATTTTCCTGTAAGTCAGACTCAATTGTTTCATCATGTATTTAAAAGAGCTTAATTTATGTGTAAATTCCTCAATTGTTGCTACTGTGATTAATACGGTAAAGGTTATCTTGATGCTTATTAGATTTTCAGCCTCTATTGAGTTAGTGGAACGAATTTATTAAGCTGTAGTTCATTTACATTTTACTGGGGAGCCATTCTTGAATATTAGAAATGGCCAGAGGAGTAAATTGTCTTTTGTGGAAAAAAGGACATAGACATGATTTTGTTAAATGTTTTATATTTATACTGGGAAAAAGAAGTCTTACACAGAAAAAATAAAGTCTAAATGTAATCACACCTAGAAAGCTAAAAAGACTAAAAACTAGTTCAGATTTTGGCTAAAAGATGAATCAAGTTTTGGTCTTAAAATTAAACATTTGAGGATAAATTTTAGTCCAAGTGGACTAAAAAAAAGACATATGAGGATAAATTTTAGTCCAAGTGGACTAAAAACAAGACTTATTTTTTTCTGTGTATTGTTTTCAGTATTTTGTATTGTTTTTGTCATTTTTGGCTGGAAGCGTTTACATAAGAGTCAATTTGGATTGATTTTGATTCCTCTAACAAATTTTGGTTGATTCTACTAAAGTGTTGTTGACCTAAAAATTCTGCTTATTGTAGTTTGCACTGCCAAAGTTGCAGAAGTTACAATAAGTTTATTATTCCTATAAAAGTTTTGTTAGAACTGTATACTAAATTCTTTTGTTGAATTCTTGGATCAAAACAAAACATTTTAGTAGTCCTAACAAAACCTTGTTTAGCAATAAGGAAAAATTGAGTTGAAAAAGGTAATCCAATAGAAGATAAATTATCAAAACCACATTCAAAAGATGAAATTTTATTTCGGTTTAAAAGTACCTTTTTTGAAATAATCAAGTTATTATAATTATTGTGCTTTTGGTTTGTTGCTCGTATATCAACAAGAAAAAATTACCAATCGATTTGTATATAAATTTAATAAAAATGATGAATTACAAACATACATTTTCAACACATAAAAAAATTGAGGACCAAGTGATGCACATTTGCAAAAAGCTTTATTTCCTGTTTCTAGACGATTCATGAATTCTGTCAGAGTTGACGTTTGCTTACACCTGGAGATCTTTCTAGTCACGAGCGAAAATGTCCATAGAGAAGGCATAGTACACATAGCATATAATATATAGTATATAAAGGCATCCAGGAAAGAGACGTAATGCTGCATCTCTGCTCCAGCAGAGATGATCACGCAAGCTGTGATGTGACGTATTTCCAGCCTCGGCCATATGTATTTGAGGGGGTGGAAGAGGTTAGCTGGCATAATGGGAATACGTGTACAACGAGCGCTTTCATATCCACATGTGTGAACCGAGTGTTACGAGGAACCCTTTCAGCCTTATGCCATCAAGTCTTGTGTGATGACGGACGTGGAGACCAAGCGACGGACGGACGGATGGACAGACGGATTTTGGTGCCTAACACCCCCATGTAACCTCCCCCTAGATTGCTTGCTTGCTTGCGCAACGCAACAAAACAACAGCTGCGTACCACCGTGCACAATCGTCAAAATATCTCTCTGAATTCGATCCGACGACAACCCTTCTACACCCGTACCAAAAGGGTCAAGGGGTGGATTCATCATCGACGATATGTATAGTTTTTTCATCGATATTTAACCAAAAAGGGGCTCGACTTTGACACTTTGTGGTGTCGTTACACGCACTCGTCATCAAGTAATGAAATTTGTATCCGATTCAACGAGATATATATTTTTTTTTTTTTTGTAACGAGGGCTTTTTGGCGAGCCCTTTTTGGCGAGCCCTTTTTGGAATAGAGTCATTTGTCGTTATTCAACATCATTGTAGTGCTAAGTGCTTTCTGAATTACCTCTTTTATCGTATTTTTTTGGATATTGCTGCGTCAACCCTTTAGTGAAGTGTTTCGAGAAAATGATGCTTATTGTCTTTCAAACGCTTTTTTCATTTCTACTTATCGCAGATGTAATTTTAGTGTGCAAAGAATTTCAAACTGCAAAATGTTTTTCTTTCTTGTGTCTTTTCCTTTTTACGTCCTTTCTTAAAAATTCCTTTTCTTTCTAATTCTTAAGAATTTAAAACGTTTTTAATTTAATTTAAAACGTTTTAAATTTAATTTAAAAAAATTTTAAATTCTTTAAAACGTTTCTGAACAATTTTGATTCCTTATATAAAGGAAGCTTTGTTAAAACAATTTGAAATAGACTTACTAATTTTTTTTTGAAATAAAGAACAATAAAATGAAGATTGGTCGAATAGAGATTAATAAAATAAAGATTGATCAAATAAAGATTAATAAAATAAAAATGGATTAAATAAAGATTCATAAAATAAAGATTGATTAAATAAAGATTAATAAAATAAAAATAGATCAAATAAAGATTCATAAAATAAAGATTGATCAAACAAAGATTAATAATTCTTGTTCAAAAACAAGAAAGTTTTTGAACAAGAATCATGAAATTACCCGAACGTTCAATAAGTTTTATTGAAAGATTAATAAAATAAGGATTGATGAAATAAAGATTAATAAAATAAAGATTCTTTTGCTACAAAGAAAAACTGAAGGATTGATGAAATAAAGATTAATAAAATAAAGATTCTTTTGCTATAAAGAAAAACTGACTTAATTACAAGTGTGATAACTCTTTTGAATATTGTTTTCAATTCTGAGACTTTCTCTGATAAGATCTCCCGAGCCAATTACGGACTCATCAAATGCTCTTTTTCATAAAATGCAAGATATAAAACAAACTTGAGCGATCTTAAATTTACTTTCGAGGGAAATCAAAGAATCGATAGGTTGCAGAGTCAACTTGGTCCAGTGATTGGCACACTTTTGAAAAGCGCTGTTATCCCCGTAGCGCGAGAAGCGGAGATTGCTTGACTCAGTCTTAAATTGTGCCCGAGATGTTGGATTGTGCGATAGGGGCAATAAATTTTCTGCGAACACCCCGTATATCGGTCATCGAGTATAAAGTATATATTCGCCGCGAGCGACCTTAACGGGTCACGCGGCAGTAGGTCCACTCCACGTGCGAATACAATTTTTGCTCTTCTTCAGCTCCTCATAACAATTTACAATTGAAAGAATCTGACACCCGAAACTCAATAAACTTACTTCCACTTTTCTTTCCAAAGCTTTTTTCTCTTTTCAAATATACATTCTCTATAAGACAGATTTTTCGGAGTCTCCAAAAATTGGAAAAAAGTAAATAAAAAAAAATAAATAAAAAAAATAAATAAAAAAAAAAATAAAAAAAATAAATAAAATAAATAAATAAAAAAATAAATAAAATAAATAAAAATAAATAAAAAAAAAAGTAAACAGAATAAATAAATAAAAATAAAAGAAATAGAAACAGGTTTAAAAGGGATCCAATGAAGAGATTAAAATTCACTAAATTTGCAAATAACACAGCTTGTTGATTGTCACGCTCTGAAGCTACAATATCAGACTCTTTTTCGATACTTTTCAAAAAGAACGTATCTCAAATTTTCGGTTGGAAACTGCTTATGTTTTATGTTTGAATTGTAACCAAAAATATGTCCATCTTTGCAAGTTTTCAAAGATCAAATAAGAACATACACGTCCAAATAATTTACAAAATTAGTTTTGTTTATTAATAAACAATCGTGTTCAAAGTTCAATAAAAATATAAATCAATGTATAGATATCAATATAAATTAATGTTTTAAATAATCTTTATGTTCAAATGTTTAATTTATTGATGTTAAATTGGTTGTTTAATTTTTAATGTTAAATTGTTGTTTAATTTTTAATGTTAAATTGTTGTTTAATTTTTAATGTTAAATTGTTGTTTAATTTTTAATGTTAAATTGATTGTTCAATTTTCCAATTTACATTGATATAGTTTAGTTTTTAATATTAAATTGATTGTTCAATTGATTAATATTGAATGCCATAATCGTTTTCCGCGTAATGCTAATTGTAGAGCGTATTTTTCTTTACGCGGAGAAAAAGTGTACCCGGGAGGGTTAAAAGAAAAAAAAGCAAGAAGCTGAAAAAATTCCTGAACGAATGACCTAGGCGCTTCTGCTGTGATACTTAGTTGTTGGCACTTAGGGTCTTTGCCGTTGACCCCTTCCTTTCTACATCTGCGGTTCTTCTATCCACCTTTCTCCTTCTTTAGGTCTCGGTATTCTTCATCCAGTGGTCTCTCACCTCCTACTGACTCTCTCTTTTTCTCTCCCTATCCTGAGTGTTGCTAAAGTTGGCAGCGCTGTGCCGCTTCCAGACCGCCTTCTATCCGCGAGGCGCGTTAATTATGAGCGGCTTCCGGCGATCTAGATTTCATTCTTTCCTTCTCCGCTTAGGCCCGGGAAATGATAATAGGTACGTGACCCATGTGGTCAGTTCACACGAGAAATGAGACTCGCAGTACCTACTTGCCGCGGCCTTACTGCAACCAAGTCACTTCCACAATGCGCCTTGTACGCTCCCACACTCAAGGAGTCTCACGCCCTCACATCCTCCTCTTCGTCTTGCCTTCCATATACTTGCTGAAGACGTGAAGACTAAAAGGCTTAGCTTCCACATGTAACGATTGTAAAACTCTACTCCCTGTCGTATAAACATTAAAACGTCACTGTCCGTGCTCTCATGTCGATGCCGCTTGCCTCGTTCACTGCTCCCGATCCGCGAAAATCCTCACCCAAGTCAGTCAATTTAAATCGGAAGATGCGATCTCCCTTCAAACTTCTCAAGGATCTGGTCATAAACTATCCCCGGGGAAAGTTGGATCTAATTTCCACCAGCTTCTGGAATTGTCTCGAGTTCCTTTGCGATTCGCGTGTGAAATGAGAGTTAATTTATTGAAACCTCGAGTCTGTTTGTTTAAGGCCATAAAGTTAGACGAGACAAATATAAGTAGCTCTTAGTACGCGTTTTTCTTCATGAAGGGATTTTATTTACTTAATTAATACATCCGAAACAATAATTGGTGTCTTTAAACACGTAAATGTTTGAATAGAAGGATTACTATAGTTTAACATTACATTAGTAATGTATAGTTTAGTATAGTAATGTATAGTAACATTTTGTTTTACTATTTTGTTTCTGTCACACCATTAATTAAACGGAATTATACCTCCGTATGTATTAAAAACAATGTTTAGACGCAATACTAGAAAAATGAAAATCTTATTCACTACATTAATTTGCTTCCTAGCCTAATATATACTATATTAGAAAAATGAAAATCTTATTCACTCTATTAATTCGCTTGCAAGTAATAAATGAAAATAAGTTGATCAGAATCACGTGAATCGGTGATAAATAAGATCCTAATTGAATCGTGACTTGGTCTGGTAATTAGATGCTACTTCTATTTACGTCCTCTTATCAGAAGAATCGGTTTTCGAGTTCATTATAAAAAAGTAAATCATATCCCTTCCTGGTGCAGGGCATTCTACGAATCTGACTTTGCAGAGAAAAGGGGGGAAGTTAGTAATGGTGAGAATATAGCATCACGGGGTACATTACAGAAGGCGAAGACACCTGGGAAACATAACCGTTTGAAAAGGACCGAATGACCGGAACACGATTCTCCCCCACCAAGAACCCCATACACTCCTTAGCGCGTTCACTATCTAAGATCTTAACCTTTCCAGTCAAGATACTACCTAAGCATACTCCATTTCATTAATTTTAATTGTCCGACCACTGAACAAGGTGTATAGCTCTTCTCCGTTCTCTCTTTCGCTTTCAAACTGATTTAAACCCGTTTATAGGGAAAAACATTTTCATAAGACATCTTTTCGATAATCGGCTTCAATCCCAAACTGAAGAAGAATCAGATTTAAAGTATAATATATTATACTTTAAATCTGGTTCTTCTTTATATCTGAATATACGAAGATCTGGTATATATACCAGACCTTGGTATATTCAGATATAAAGTTTATAAAGTAGATATAAAGTTTATAAAGTAGATATAAAGTATATAAAGTAGATATAAAGTATATAAAGTAGATATAAAGTTTATAAATTAGATATAAAGATATAAAGTTTATAAACTTATGTATAGTTTTCAGATACGTAATCATCGACTCAAAAACCCTTCCGAAGTTGAAATTTACCTCTCTGGAATTTAGACCCTCTATGGGATTTTCTAGAACCTGATTAAAACCTTCTTTGACTCCTTTATAGTCTTGTAGACCCTTTAGAATCTTAACGGCTGAATCGGAAATTTTCGCCACGTTTTGGTTTTTGAATCCAAAACGTGGCGAAAATTTCTAGTTCGAACTCGGTTAGATTAAAAATTACTTCATACAAATACAAGTACTATTAAAAAGTACTTATAATATAAAAATACTTATAAAAGTATTTATAATTATTCTGGTTAAAGCATAAAATGAAATTTGCATTCACACAGATTCTCTCTAATTAACCTTTAAATGATTGATATGATTATGAAGCATTTTCATAAAATAAATAGAAGCAAATTTCTAATTTTCAACATTTCATAGACCCTCTATTTCATTTTCAATTTCGTAGACCCTCTTTTAAATCTGCAGCAGCGGTTGCAAAGGAAATTTCCGCATACTTTTAGGCACTGAAAATGGTCTATTTCACCCTACTTTGCATTCTCCTTGAGTCTATTTACACCCTGAAAATTCAGTCTGAAAGTAGGGTTTAATTTCGACTCGGGTTAAATAAGAATTTTAAACCAAATTGTAGATATCTAAATATACATTTCGTATACATTTCGTAGCAAGTGTGAAAAGAAGATTTTGAAACGAACCTATTGTATCTGTAACAAATTGTAGGCGACCAAGAACTTAATTATTCAAATCTAATTTGAATTTAACTTAATTAAATATCAAATAAACAATCCAATATTAAATGAAAATCAACATATCCGTAACTACAGCCTTAGAGAGTCGAGTATTTGCAGAACATTAAATAGTGTATGTTAGTAATTAAATTTTTTGTTTGATGGATGATAATTTTTCGACTTTTGTGTAAAAGAGTAGCGCAATATATTGCAAGAAACAAGCGCTCGGTGGTGTGGTTAGTTTATTAAGGGCATTCCTGACCCCATGCCACGACCTATACGAATACACTATGAAAAATCCACGACGTTCAGAGAAAGTCTGATGCCTCTGTGAGAAACTGGCCCTGCCTGGTTAACATTACCTCGTTATATGATGCGCGAAAACTTTCAGAAGCTAGACTCAAGATTATTCACATTTTTAGCATCACCTAGCACTGCTTTCAATTTTTATCACCTTTATAATTTCTCCATGTTACATGGTCATCATTAGAATTATTACCGGTTGATACAATCGGCTTCTCTGACCTCTTCATCTCGACAATTACTTTTCCCTCAATCTCATCTCTACTCACTGTTTAATAGCCTTTTGCTCACTATTAATTACATTTTCAATCAGATTCAATTAACGAAATAATATCATTCGGTAGAAAAATTGTTGTTAAATAAAACAGTCGGGTTTCAGCATGTTCAAATAATTGTTAAAATGACAATTTCAAATGCAATCTTTATTTGGCACTTAACCAAACCAATTGCAAAATTACGAAAAAGCTTTCTTGTTAGTCCTTATATCCTTGAGTTTTGTTTTTTATAAAATCAAATTATTATGCAACAAAGTATTGTGTATGTTTAATGAAAAGTAGAGTATAAACTTTTGCACTTCCGTTAAGCACATCGGTGTAAACTCACTCAACGTAATGAGTAAAAAGATAAAATTACACACATAAAACGCAATGTTTCCTGTATGTTCTATTTATTCCTTTCATTATTTTTTTTTTTTTTTTTATTAAAACAACTGAAATTCTGATAAACGGATATCTTTAGAGGCAAATAAGTTAAATTGTGAGTTAGCGGAGCATGAAAAAGTGTTTTTTTTTCAAAATCAAGTCGTCACTGGACGCTATTTGAAGTTAATCACAAAACAGCATCAGTCTGCAGTGGACAGCCCTCATGCGGTTCTCTTCGTATTGAAAAAGCTTTTATCTGATAGGCTCCTTTGTTTTAAAGTGGACTGGTTCATCGCTGAAAGAGCGAACGTGCTCTCTCTTCGATTCACCCCCCTTGTCACCACGAACCTATTGCCTATTGTCAATCCTTTTCAGCTCTCAAACGTTCCTACATTTAAAAAACTCACCTTACATATTTTTTACGTTCTAAAATTTACGGTTAGTACATCTATATATTCAAAAATTTGTAAGGTGACAAATTGTTTGACCTGTAAAATTTTCTTTTCTACTAAAAAAAGAAGCCTAATAGCCTTTTTTGTTTAAAAACAAAGCCTTGCGTCTTCATTAGTCATGTATTTGAGCGAGATATCGTCTCAAAAAGTCTCGATAAAATGAGCATTTTGAGAAAAATACGTTGAAAACAAATGAACACTGCATTCATGTCTCTTTTCTTTTATGAAAGAAGAGATTCTCGAAATCCATGTAATGAGTTAGTTTTAGATATTAAAATTAAAAAAAAAATTCTGATGCTGATGGTCGAAATCGGACCTCATGGTTTTGGTCTAAAATGGAAAGCTAGACTTCTTTTATAAAGATAAATTCCTGAGGAATAAAGAATTACTGTTGAATTCTTTATTGAATTTTTTATTGTTCAAAAATATATCTTCAATTTCGTGTTTTAATTTAAAAATAATTTAAAAACAAGAATTGATCAAGTGTTGACTATTTATGCTTATTTATGTTTATTATTTATTTGTAAGCTTGTTGCGAAACACTGAAAAAAATGTCTGGTTAACTTAACCAGAAAGGAATGTTAAATATGCCCTTACTATTTTTTCTGGTTAAATTAACTAGAATTCTGGTTAACATTCTGGTTGACTTAACTAATATTCTAATTATTTTAACCAGAAATTTTTTTCAGTGAACAGTTCTATATCCTGTATTGACTGATAGAAATGTACAACATCTGAAAGAATTTTTGAGCAACAGAAGTAAAACAATTTTGAATGCCTTCTGCTTCATAAATGAAGAGTTATTAAATATTTATTTGGAGCGTTGCAGCCTCCGCTCTAGGGAGAGATTAATATTGTTGGAACATCATAAGAGAAGTAAAAATGAGCCTGTGGTAAACGGGCATTGGCTGGTCGCGTAGAAATCCCAGCCAGTGTATGCTTCGAGATAGTGTTCGCAAATATCATAAAGATAAGGGCCTTGAGACTACGAAGGCATTATAGAGAAGGTAAAGAAGCCTCACGTGGAAAGGAAAAAACGGGACATGCATTTTTTCTCTCGCTCTTTCACCTTCACTCTTTTTTTTTCTACCCTCACTCATCCACCCTTCGGCCCATTCTCCACCCCAGAATCCGTTAGGGCAGATATAGTTTTTTGTCTGACCCGAAATCTTTGTCTCACTCTCCTTCCTCTCCTTTTCAATTCACCATTCTTCTCACTCTATCATCTTTTCTGTTCCCGTTTTTTCTCTCCTTTTCTCCGCTCTGCTTTTACTTTTTTACGGTTTTACGTCTCTTTCTAAGTTTCATTCTCTCGCTGTTGATTTTCAATTGAAACGAGATCTCCTCAAATATTGGGCCCTGCCGCGGCGTATATCGAACAGTTAGGTCCATGGGAACTTTTCAGTGGACTAGCGGCCGTTTCGCTCGTTTAATTTTTCAGCCAACGTTTGCGCAGTGTGCTGTACTTTATCGTGGTGTCGAATAACGTGTAAAAAATGGGGGGAATAAATGATTGGTGAATGTGCACCTTGATGTTGAGCTTTCTAGGATTTCCGATAAATGTCTCAAATTATTGCTTTCACGTTGCATTTATAAAAAATCAAATGCTTGAAAACATAATTACAAATTTTAAAACTCATACGGGTTCTTTTTTTAAATTTCAATTGAGTTTTTTGAGTCCTGTTATCAAATAGTTAAATTTTCAAAAAACGAAAAATACACAAATATACGTAAAAATAGATAAACATCCCCGATACAAAATTTCCTTTTGAATTTTGAAAAACGCTTGAAAAAAAGTATACAAAAAAACACATTTCCGATCTTCATTTTCTAAAAGCCCATTTCGATTTCCCCCCTATTATTGATAATACTGAAAAATATTTGGTAATAAACTTGAAAAGGTGCATAAAAAAAACGACTTTCCAGCTGAGGAAAGGAGCGGACACAGGATATTAAACTCGCCTTAAAAAGAAATTGTCCGCGAGAGGTGAAGGAAAAAAAACACGGTCAGACAAAGAAGGAATAAACGGACCCCCTCACCAAATAATAAATAAAAGTCTCGTGAGTAATCTGCGATTTGCCGCGATTTTTTCGAATGGGTGGTCTACCGTCCTAATCCCAAAACGCTTTATTCGAGCCACGACTGTCCGGACTTAAGGCCCAGTGGCATTGTCGTTGCTGTGAAAAAGCGCCCTTTAAGGTCGCCTCTTCTTACTGTGCATGTGACACAATTTTCGACGTGAGAAGGCATATTATAGGCGTGAAACGATCCGTAATTTGTCATGGACAAGCTTAAGTGTGTTCTGACATTTTCTCTACCAAAAAAAGGGAAAGAATTGAGAAAGAGGGAAAGCATTGAGAAAAATGGAAAGAAATGAAAAAAAAGCGAGAGGTCAAGATATCGTCCTGCTTCCAGGATATCGCGCAGTGATCAATCCTGTCCATCGGTCGATCTTTTGCCCTTGCCAGATAGCGCACTTAGTCTTTTAGACATAGAGGTGATCTCGTTCCTCTTCGTCGGGCCCACTTTTAAATCCTCCAGGAATCTTCCTTTCTCTATACTGTCTCGAAACCTGGGAATTTGCCTTTCGAATCACGAGTTTTCTTAAGTATATAAAATACGCCTTACTGATCGTTGCTATTTTATTATAGACTCTCTTTTATCTTAACTATAATATATTACATATTGTAAAGTACTGCATTAGTGTGTTATTGATAAATGGAGTGGATTTTCCTGCTTTTTTCCTTTCGTCAAATTGTCTTAGTCAATTGCTTTATAACTCAATTAGTTCAATTGAATCATTATATTAGTAAAATTAATGTGTACTCGTTCTATCAATTATTTCAAAATTTGCTCATTTTTAGCAAAAAAAATTTATTTTGCTTCATTTTTTCAGCAAATGATGATGACATGATAATTACTAACAAAAAGGACTATTTTTAAATGAGTATTATTGAATGAATATTTTTAAACGAATTTTTTTAAACGACTATTTTTAAATGAGTATTATTAAACGGATATTTTTAAATGACTATTTTTAAACGACTATTTTTAAACGACTATTTTTAAACGACTATTTTTAAATGAGTATTATTAAACGAATATTTTTAAATGACTATTTTTAAACGACTATTTTTAAACGATTATTTTTAAACGACTATTTTTAAACGACTATTTTTAAACGACTATTTTTAAACTACTATTTTTAAACGATAATTTTTAAACTACTTCAGCACTACATATTTTAAAGAAACATTTTATTATATTTTAAGACTCTTGTTTTAAATTCCACAATTTTACAGTTTTAGAATTAACAAAACGATAAAAAAAAAGTTGTCACATTCGTTCAGTTCTAATTTTTGTTAACACAACTGGATTTTTTTATTTTTAATTCTCCTCCAAGGAAGTATTGCTTTTCATGCCTGTTTTTAATTTTGTAGCATTCACTTTATATCAATAAAAATTCGAAAACGAATACGCTGAAAAAGCGAAGAAAAAAGCTTAAAAAGCGCTACAAAAAGAAGGTGTCAAAAGAAATTATTTGTGAATTTTCGGTTTTGAAAAACAAATTGGACAACACTTGAAGTAGGCGACAGAAAGAGCCATTATTCGAGTCTCAGTAGGTTTTAACAGTGAATAGAGAGGGAGATTTAAAGAGGGTTCCGGTCACTATATTTACGAGGCCCGAAAAATGAAAACACTCATCGACTTCTATCCTTGGACCTATGTACCAACGGATACGCCTTGTTTGTCCAGATAAGGGTACAGGTGGGGCAATGGACAGTGCAGCATTTCATCTTTCAGACCGACCGCTCTTTTTTTTCGTTCTTTCCGTTTACTTAACGATAACTCTCACTCAGAAACGGGAAATGACGAATTGAAACAAAACGTCTTAACAAAACACAACTTTGACCAAGTCATACAAAAATTCTGATTCATGATTTTTCCAATTAGGCTTTACGGAGATTGAAAATAACACAATAGAAAAAACGTCAGTAAAAAAATACGTAAATAAATAAATAATAAAAAAAATTCAATTTAAGAAATAAAAAAAATTATAAAAGAAAAGAAGTACATTTTCGTGAAGATCGTGTGAGAATCAGTGCAATATTTTTCTGGAATGCAATTAAAAGTTGCATTTAAGTGACTGGAAATCAATGAGAATGATCCAACGAGTCTGACTATAAATTTTCAATAAGATCGGTAACATTGTTTTTGAATTGAATCTCGTAATAGGAAAGACGAAATTCTCTTTCTAGAAATGCACTGCATTAGATATCATTTATCTAGGAAGTTATATTGCTGCATAATAAATGCGGTCGCAATGGTCTGTTGAATAGAAGATGTATCGTTGTGTGTGTGAATGTATGTATCTCTCACTCATACATATTCATACAGAAATAAATGTAAATATAAATATCTACGTACATATATTTTATATATGTATGTATCAGCTCACGTTTCGCTTGGAGAAGATCACCTTATGGTTATCGATCTCCATTACGCCCGCTGATTGGTTTCGACTCGATTCTCGTGTTGGCACACGACTATTCACCATAGAACGTACTACCATACTACGTATGCGGACGTGCAAGTCGGCAATTTAAGAAATCCTGTCCCTGCAATTTATTCTTTGCTGCTCCAATACTCTGTCGCAATAACCCTCTTCCTTGACAGTATTACAGATCTCGAAAAAATCGAAAATTCGTTACTATTCTTTACCCAAAGAAGATTTCCGTTTAATTGTAAAAGGAACATTTAATTAGAAAGGGAAACTCTTGCTTGGGTAAAGAGATTTTGTTGTGATTATTTAAAACTGATTTCATATTGAGATTTTATTATTAAGGGATTTATGAATTCTTGTTTTAGTTTGTTTTTCGTTTTTAATTTACTGTCAACCCTATGAATAGTGTTATTATATAATAAAATTTCTAGAATTATTACGGTTTCAATTAATTGATAGTAGTAAAAAATTTCAAAAGATCCTATTGACAGAAAAAAATCTTGCGATTTTCTTTTTCAAATATTTGAATTTTTTCTATTTAAAAAATAGGTTTGTTTTAATCAATCAAAATTTGAAACTACAATTGATTGTTTGGATAAAATGTAGAATAAAATGATTAGTTTAATGACCGTTTTTTGTTACTTGATTCTGGGCACTTGTGTGAAAAGTATTGGTTCAGGGTGGAAATAGAAATTTTCACGCAATCGTAGTGCGCCAACTGTAACGATGTCGGAGCTCATCCTTTTACCGATAAGGCGGTGATCATTTGTTACCTTGTCGTCGAAGCATTGTTTCCTATGGACGATCGATTGCCTCACACCCCTGAACATTGTTTTCGTCAACCCTAGCAAAATAAGGTCTCCATCAAGAATCCCCATAGTAAAACAACGTTTTCTATTTTTAAGGTCATCATTAACCTTTCCCTTAAGGAATGACGCTGTTCGATAAAAGTTCTTTTCAGTTTTACTTTTTATTACAAAGAGTCTATATACTCATTCTACTTCTACTCTACTACTTTTACTTCTACTCTTTCTTCTACTCTTACTTCTACTTTTTCAGCACTCCTTTCCATTCGATTTACAAACAAACAAACAAGAATTTGTAAAATGTGTGCAAAAAGTTTGCGAGTGTGTAAGAAACTAAAAAAATCAGCACTGCTTTCCGATATAAATATAAAAAATTATAAAAACATACAAATTGTAAATGTTAAATAATTGCAAATATAAACAATGTTGTAAAAAATGTGTGTACAAAAATTTGCAAAAGTGTAACAAACTAAGAAGCTTGTTTTTAAACACTAGATTCACAAAAAAGTGTGTTCAAAATAATGTTGAGTGTTGAAGTGTGAGAAAAATTTTTGGCACACTAGTCCCTTTACTGCAGTAGCGATTCAACATTTAATTTGAAAGTGCACATTGAAGCACCTTGGCATCCTGAGTAAAACAATTTAATTTCATCGTCACGTTTCGAAAATAATCGTTAGCAAAGTTAAATGAAATGAAATTCGTGTAAGTAACAATATAGATACAAGTGTGTTGTAAATGGCACGTCTTTTGTACATTTATGTAAGTGAAATAAATAGACGTGATTGTAAAATAATTTAAACTTGATGGATTTAGACGTTGACAATAATTACGAGAGTGTATTTCAATTCAATCAGAAGTAGACATGTAGGAATAAATAAATTTACAGGCCTGCAACCTCATTCTAATCGCTTCACGATTTTCTACTTGTACGCATAATTTCCTGCCGCATCATCTTGCACGCTTGTCATTTAATATATTCCAATGATCCTGCGCTCTATACGACTGTGTATGACACTGTATTTGTGTATATGACTCGTCATTGTCATCGTAACATAAAGAAAGTTCTCATATGGTCCAATATTTCGAAATTTACCGCTACGAATTGTAAGAGCTTTTTGCATATGGAAATTGATAATTGAGATGAAGGGATTATCTTTTTTGGTTATGCTTCATTGAATGAGGGTACTTTAATATCTTGAAGAATACGTAATCTGATACATCTAATGTTTATGTCTTATTTACTTTATGTTTCTTTTCACTTTGTGTTTCTTTTCACTTTGTGTTTCTTTTTACATTATGTTACTTTTTACATTATGTTTCACTTTACATTATGTTTTTTATTTGCTTTTTGAATTATTCACAAAATTTGTCAACTAACGATTTGTAATTCATAAAATAATAATTTATTAAACTTGACGCGCTCCGAAGAAAGGGATCTTAGAAGAAAAAAATTGTAGGTTATGTTCGATGAAAGTTTTAACGCAATTAAAGATACATTTTTAATTCTTCGCAGTTGAAAACACTTTTCCTTGATATACATACACACAAAGAATTTATAAAAAATATTATTATAATGATATATATTGTTTGATGTTATGATAATGAAAAACGCGAATCTTTAATCAACTCAAGACCAATTCTATCATTACAATATAATCTAATTGACCCCAATCGATCAATTTCCACAAGATTTTCATCTAACTTTCCGCAAAAGTTGTCATCCAAAGTGAAATGTTAAAGTTATAAAATCTAAGCAACGTCTTTTCTCAAACAGTACTAACATTTGTTTGAGGAAAAGGTCAGCGATCGATTTTGTGCATCGTTCCGGGATCGAATCCGAGCAGCATATTCGCGGAGAGATCTTGTGGATCCCTTATCAATTGGCATCGGCCGATGTACGACAACGAGACATGTCAGAGGCAACAAAGTCAATAAGTCAGCAGCAGCGGAGGCAGAGAAGCAGTTGATACATGCAGCAATAACGACCAGTGGATTTTCTAAGGGCATATACGAAAGTATCAGTAACTTGCTCACGTGTAAATCACATGTACAGTGTATATATGTATAGAATTGCCTGATGCCGTGCCATGCCGGCCATATAGGCTAGGCATACATGGGAACTGCAGCAGGAGGCTCAAAAAATGCCAGTGAGGCCGAAAAAATGAATTCGTGCGCATCCCGTGCCCACACATCTAACTTTCACTTTGCTTAGATCGGGCAGTAGACGCTTGGCCTAAGCACGGCCTCGCGCCTCTAACTTACCATATATCCGACCGTCGCAGACTCTTCTTTACTTCTATTATTCCCATTCCTATTAAGCTGGTTTGTCGTTTCTTCGATCCTACGCGAAAACACAGGATATACAGTACACACTCATCACTCTTTCCAATTCGATTGTCCTCTCACAGAACAATTGCCTAATCCAAACCCATTCAGAATTAACTTTAGTTATTTATTTTTTGCCCTCAAAGGTCTTGCGTCAATTTAATCATCTTGATCAATTCATTCATGATAATTCGCGATCCGACAAATAAGTATAATACATTTATCGGATCATTACGCGTTAAATGAATTGGAGGAATTGAATTGAAAATTTGAAAGATGTATTGGGAATTTAAAGGATCGATTGGAAAGTTAAAGGATAAATTGGAAAGTTAAAGGATAAATTGGAAATTTAAAGCATGGTTTGGAATTTTGAACAAATTTTATATAACATCTTCCAAAAGTCGGTGCAATCATATTATTTCAAAATTAAAAAAACGCGTTTATAACCGGAGCTTATTAGATGGTTAGCATTTGATGATAATTGAAAAAGAATTTTTAAATATCAGGAGTATTATGAAAAGCTTTGTCGGTGCAAAATCACACGTGTGTTAATGTGCGCCTTCTATTGCGCTCTTTTCGTGACGAATGGAACATCCGTATTGCGATATTGATCTCGATTATGCGCTCTTCCGTGTTTACAAAGGAACATCGAGATCTAATTTTTTTTACTTTTTCTTGCAATTGAATCCGATTTTGCAATCTTCCCTTGAATCGTTAAAATGTTACAAAAACTGTTGACAATTTTATACCCAGAAGCAGCAGCTGGTCAATTATTATCTATTAAAAGGCTCCTACAGTGTCTCGACTTCTATACCTTTAGTAAAAGGAGGCCTGCTTTTTTAAAATTAAAAACGTTTTTTTAAATTTGACAATCTTTATTTCGAGTTATTAAATTTCTATTTTGTATTTGACAATTTCTATTTTGAATTATGAAACTTCTATTTTTATTTATGAAATTTCTATTCCGAAATACAAAATCTATGTTCAATTACAAAATTTCTATTTTGAATTATCAAAATTCTATGATGAATTACAAAAGTTTCTTTTTTAATTTATATATATAATAAAAATATAATAAAAACTTTTCATTTCAAGATATTCTGGTAAGAAGAACGATATTTCAAAAACTAGCAGTTATGTTGAAATTATTCAACATTTCTTGTTTGAAACCGAACCAATCTCCATTCTTTGACGTGATTATAGTTTTTTTTTTATAGAATAGAACTGGATTAGTAAAGGGGAAGAATAGAATTGGAATAAAGTTAGATTTGGAATAAAATAAATGTAAATGAAAAATAAAACTGTAAACAAAATATAAATATGTAAATAAATATAGGCAGTAAATTTGAATAGAATCTGTATAAAATCAAAATGTACAAAATTTCTCCAAACGGAACTATAATTAAAATTAAAATCAAACAATGCTTCTCTATGAGAAAGCAAAAATGAATAAAAAATTTTATAAATTTCTAACTGATCCAGACGAGTCTCAAAGACGTTATAATACTTAAATAGGGGTGCTTTTTTCTGGGAAATCGAATGCAAAAGGAAAAATTCAAAAAAAGTTTCCGGAACCCTGTCAAATTTGCAAAAATGTAAATCACGATTTTCTCATTAAAAAAAAATATAAAAATTAATTAACACTTTTTTCATTTTCCAATTGCTCCAGACAAGTGTCAAAAACGTTATAATACTCAAATTAGGGTGCTTTTTTCTGGGGAATCGAATAGAAAAAAGAAAAACCAAAAAAAGTTTCCGGATCACAGTCAAATTTACAAATACGTGAAACATGATTTTTTAATAGTGAAAATGATTATTGATGAATTCATTTTGATAAAATTCATTTTGATCCAAAGAAGTGTAGTGTTCCTATTAGGCAGCAAATTTTAGCTAATCTTATACTAAATCGAATAAAAAAAAGAAAACTCCA
This sequence comes from Ganaspis sp. Gsp50, assembly GCA_011057455.1. Taxonomy (NCBI): domain Eukaryota; kingdom Metazoa; phylum Arthropoda; class Insecta; order Hymenoptera; family Figitidae; genus Ganaspis; species Ganaspis sp. Gsp50. Next base: position 20,276 of record WNHD01000494.1, read on the forward strand.
AAAAAATTTCAGGAACACAGTCAAATTAACAAAAACGTGAAACATTATTTTTTTAAAAAATATGCTAATCGACAACTTTACAATTTTTTAAAATGCTAATTGAACCAAGCAAGTGTCCAAAACGTTATAATACTCAAATTGGGGTGCTTTTTTCTGGGGAATCGAATAAAAAAAAGAAAAACCAAAAAAAGTTTCCGGATCACAGTCAAATTTGCAAAAACTTGAAACATGATTTTTTAATAGTGAAAATGATTATTGATGAATACATTTTGATAAAATGCATTTTGATCCAAAGAAGTGTAGTGTTCCTATTAGGCAGCAAATTTTAGCTAATCTTATACTGAATCGAATAAAAAAAAGAAAACCCAAACAAAATTTCAGGAACACAGTCAAATTAACAAAAACGTGAAACATTATTTTTTTAAAAAATATGCTAATTGACAACTTTACAATTTTTTAAAATGCTAATTTATCCAAGCAAGTGTCCAAAACGTTATAATACTCAAATTGGAGTGCTTTTTCCTGGGGAATCGAATGCAAAAGGAAAAATTCAAAAAAAGTTTCCGGAACCCTGTTAAATTTGCAAATATGTGAATCATGATTTTCGCATTAAAAAATGTAAAAAAATGGATGAACTCTTTTTTAAATTGCTAATTGATCCAGACGAGTGTCCAAAACGTTATAATACTCAAATTGGGGTGTTTTTTTTTGGGGAATCGAATGCCATAGGTGAAATTCAAAAAAAGTTTCTGGAACCCTGTCATATTTGCAAAAATTTAAATCACGATTTTCTCATTAAAAAAAATAGAAAAATTAGTGAACACTTTTTTCATTTTCCAATTGATCCTGACGAGTGTCAAAAACGTTATAATCGGCGTGCAAAAATGTGAATCATGATTTTCGAATTATAAAAAATAAAAAAAGCTTTAAATGCAAAAATTAGACAAAATTGTCATTTATTCCTTTAAGTCTTGGTGAAATGTGTACATTATATAGGTCAATCGATTCGTCTCGATGCAAGGAATGAAATTTTTTTATTGATTAGTTTAAAGTTGATTAAGATAAAAATTGTATGAAAAAACCATATTTTTAAAGGAAAAAATGTTTTCAAAATTTTTTTATTGATTATTTCTAAAATTCCTTGTGTCTGTTTCTTGATATTTATGAGTGTGACAATACTGTGACAAATTTCATTAAAATCGGTCAAATTGTTCTCGAGATAGGGAGTCCACAAAAAGCGACGAAACACACACATATATATATCTGGACATTGGTCTAAAACTTCGTATTTATGCTTTTTGGATGAAATTGAGTTGATTCAGACTATTTTTGGAAAATCGAAATTCGGACCGAAAACAATGCTTCTCTGTGAAGAAGCAATAGAATAGAGTTAGCATTAAACAAAAATAGAATTAGACTGAAATATTAGCAAATTAAAGAAAAACGAAAAAAGAATAGAACAGAATCAATTAGAATAAAAATAGAAAAGAAAATAGAAAGAATATAGGAAAGAATACAATAATAAAAAGAATAGAAAAAATAAAAAGAACAAAAGAAAATACAAAAATAAAATATAAGAAAATAGAAAGAACAAAAGAGAAAAGAGAATTACAGAATGAAATATAGATAATATTGCACAAAAGAATATTAGTTACAAAAAATTATTGGAAAAAGGTGTTACAAAACATAAAAGAGGTAAAAATAAATAAGAGGTAAAAATATACAGAAAAGAGGTAGCGATTAATGAAAATTAAAAAAAGTAATATAAACACCACCACAATCAATTTAAAAAAAAAATAGAAATAATCTCCGTGAGCTGTTGGCAACTTCTGACCAGTGGTTACAGAAATCTCCTTTGTCGCGGAGAAAAATCGACAAAACCGCTAAGAGTGCAATCTGAATACCGCTTCCCCGCGTCACGATTCGACAAGACGATGTTGCACGTTGCAGGTCAATTTGACCATATCATTATTCTAGGAGAATCTCAAGAGATCCGCGTTTCAACATCGCGTAACTTGGCGGCCGCAATTTTCATTAAACATTGTGATTTCGTGTAATGTGCTTTGCCGATTTTTTCGTCATTGTCGCTTTGCCGCTTTGCTTCCTACTTCTATTATTCTCCAGTTAAGATGTTTCTCTCGGCGTCCCAGACCCCACTGGGATTGGACAAAGGCTTGGTTTAACATCTAATGTTACTACCGCACTGCCACTATAATGTAAACAACGATTTTTCGCCATTTTCTTTCCATTACATGCTTTAGATTGAAACTTTCATTCTTCAACTTTACATTTCTGACAAGCAATCTTTTCCCGTTTTTTCCATTTTTTATGCTTCTAATTATTCTGCGTTTTTAATTTTTACTATTTGTTAGAATCAACGAAAATGCAGAATGGAATAAATATTGTTTGCAATGAATACATTTGTAAAATGAAATGCTCGAATTTTCGATTTTATAAATCATTATATCATATTACTTTTATCATCATATAGCAATAACAGAATCGTAAACAAATCGTGTTGGAAAAATATGATAATGATCAGGATAGAACTTTTAAATGATTGTGAAGATACTTTTCCAAATAAGGTGAAGATCAGAGTTTGGAGCATTGATCTTCTCTACTTGAATCCGGAAAAGGTATGAGAGAAGTCAAAGACAATGAATACTTGGAAGTTTGAAAGAAGAAAAGTTCAAAAGTGAAAGGTGAAGTAAAAGTTGTGAGATGCACATTTGTACAATTGTAATATTACAAGAAGATCTCTGACCATCACTTCACATTTCGAAGTTATGAAATGTAAAAATTGCAATAAAACAACGTAAGTTACGAAAAGTTATCAATATTATCTAATAAAACAACTATAGATGAGTTACGAAATGTTACAATTCGATAAAACTACAGATCCTAGAAATAAAAAAAACTCTTTTAATCTCCAATAAATTATTTCCATTTTGCCTCAATTCTTGTCTCCCAGACAGCGGTAACTGTTAATTCTCTTCTAACAAAATGTATCTCCTGTAGTATAAACAAAACAATTTTCTCACTAAGTTGTTGGCATAATATAATTTATAGCAGAAGACCCGTGAAATACATGCTAATGTAGCGATTTCGTAAATTTGTAATCGAAGAGGGTATCGAAAGTAAAAGTCGTGTATTGTATTTTTCAAAGGCTAGAGACATTTATAAATGAAGTATTCAAGGCGCTGGTAATAGCACGCGTGTGTAGTTAACGAGGAATCGTTACAGGTTCTTAGTTGATCCTCCTCCCACTATGCATCTTTTTCCGTAAACTAAATTACCTGGCTGAACGAGGCCGACGACATAATTGTTCTAATAAATCCAATCGAAAGCGAATCTTGGAGAGCAGCGGCTTGGCGGGCAAAAAGAGCTCAGTGGGTGCCTCTACATCTATTGGCACAGTGCAGAGCATGCAGATGAATAGTGCAGAAACCGTGAGAGACTATGGTTGCCCTATATATCGGGAGCAAACCGTGCTCACGACTCGTGTGTTGTGTCGCTGTCTTTTAAACTCGCCATACGTCGGATTAAAGCCGTTTGAACCGTGTTCGCGGATCCTTTTCTCCAGGGCCGTTCAAGCATCAAATCAACTTCATTATTCCTTATTATAACTTTATTTCATCTTCATTACCTTCATTGCTCTCGTTAACCAAAGAATTGAACCCAGAAAGGAAATTAATTCAAGGTCGGTTTCTTCTGGACCAGAAATGCGTGTATGTGAAAAAATGTTCGTGCGTATTTACCTTTACTCTATTGTTATAGTTGTTTAACAAATTGAGCTAATTATTGTTGTTTTCAATAATTTTATATTGTCATATTCTATATTGGTTATTATTTCATTTCAAAGTTGCTTGATAGACTAATGCGCAAGCGTAAATTGAGTAGAAATTTACTGCGCATGTGTACTGTACATGGAACACTTCTGCGCATGTTCACTATGCCTCATATGAATTAAATGCGACTTAGACATGCGTAGAAGTGTCTCATGCGACTTAGACATGCGTAGAAGTGTCTCGTGCGACTTAGACATGCGCAGCAATATTTCATGCGACTGAGGCATGCGTAGTAGTGTCTCGTGCGACTTAGACATGCGCACAAGTGTTTCATGAGACTTAGGCATGTGACTTAAACGTGCGGCATGCGTAGTAGTGTCTCGTGCGACTTAGACATGCGCACAAGTGTTTCATGAGACTTAGGCATGTGACTTAAACGTGCGTAGTAGTGTCTCATGCTACTTTGACATGCATAGAAGTGTCCCGTGCGACTTAGACATGCGTAGTAGTGTCTCATGCGACTTAAACATGCGTAGAAGTCTCTCGTGGACTTAGACGTGCGCAGCAATATTTCATGCGACTTAGGCATGCGTAGTAGTGTCTCCTGCGACTGAGACATGCGTACAAGTGTTTCATGCGACTGAGACATGTGACTTAAACGTGCGCAATGAACTCTCATGCGACTTAAACATGCGTAGTAGTGTCTCATGCTACTTAGACATGCGTACAAATGTCTCATGCGACTTAGACATGCGCAGCAATGTAGTAGTGTCTCATGCGACTTAGACATATGACTTAAACGTGTGCAATAAACTCTCATGCTACCTAAGCATGCGTAGTAGTGTCTTATATGACTTAAACATGCGTAAAAGTGTCTTATGCGACTTAGACATGCGTAGAAGTGTCTCATGTAACTTAGACGTACGTAGTAGTGTGTCATGCGACTTAGACATGCGTAGAAGTGTTTCGTGCGACTTAGACATGCGCACAAGTATTTCATGAGACTTAGGCATGTGACTTAAACGTGCGCAATGAACTCTCATGCGACTTCAACATGCGTAGTAGTGTCTCATGTGACTTCGACATGCGCAGCAATATCTCATGCGACTTATACATACGTAGTAGAGTCTCATGCGACTTATACATGCGTAGTAGTGACTCATGCGACTTAGACATGCTTAGAAGTGTCTCATGCGACTTAGGCATGTGACTTAAACGTGCGCAATGGACTCTCATGCGTTTTAAACATGCGTAGTAGTGTCTCATGTGACTTGGTCATGAGCAGCAATATCTCATGCGACTTATACATACGTAGTAGAGTCTCATGTGATTCAGACATGCGTAGTAAAGTCTCAAGCAACTTAAACATGCGTAGTAGTATTTTATGCGACATAAAGGTGCGCAGCAAAGTCTCATGCGACTTAGGAATGTGACTTCAAAGTGTAAAGTAGAGTTTCAAGCAACTAAGACTTGCGTGATAATGTCTCATGCGATTTGAACATGCGCTGTATTGTCTCTTGCGACTTGGACATGCGCAGTATTGTCTTTTGCGACTTGGACATGCGCAGTATTGTCTCATGCTACTTAGACATGCGCAATAGTATCTCAGGCAACTTAGACATGCGCAGCAGTGTTTCCTGCGACTTAGGCATGCGCAGTAGTGTCTCATGCGTCTTAAACATGCGCACTACTGCCTCATGATACCTAAACTTGCGCAGTATGCTCCCAAGTACAGTAAATATCTAATCCAATATTTGTAGTAAATACTAAAGGACATTTCGGTTTCACAAAGGCACACATCTTTTGAATACGCATCATTGATTGGAACTCTTTCATGCAATTGTTAAAAGAAAATGTTTTCTCTATATTGGTTTCTCTAGGCTGAATTTAGTTAGTTAAATATATTTCTATAAGTTTAGTGCGTCCCTGGATAGGCTCGTGTGTGTTTAGGCCACCCACACATTGACGCCGTTGCAAGCATCCCGGTTAACCGTATCCGAGATGAACTTTCGGCTCCCGGCACGGAAAGTCGATGAGTGACCGCCGTCCACCTACCACTATATACCACCACCTTCACTCCACAGGTACGAGAGGTCGTGCAGAAGGTGGCCGACGTGAGGATCGTGCGAACGACTTGCTATAGGTCTAAACCAACCGCCTCGGGAACATTAGACCTATACATATCTTAACATTAGAGAAGAGAAAGAGGGAGAGATTGACGATTTAAGAGAGAAAGGTGGGGATTGGAGAGAGTGCAGGAGAATCCTCGATACGTCATTTCATACCACTGCATTATTTTACTAAATTGCGATTTTGCATATACCGGAAAAGTAACATTATTATTAATTTCCCTTTTTATTAACTAATAAAATACTTCTTATAACTAATATTATTTTTTAACCATTTTATCAAATTTCATAAACTATTTTATCGAATTTCCTAAACAATGTCTTGAATGGTCTTTCAAAATCTCCATCGACACATTGTGTCTGTTTGACTTAAACAAAATCATATTCACTTCAAGATTATGACGTCAATAACAATGCGAATATATTTTGAACAAAAGATAATCCTCTTATGTCTTAAAGCCTAAAACAAGAGGAAAGTTTATTTGTGTCAAATCGATTTTTATTACAGCAAAAAATGACTTTCTTAAAGAGATAGATAAAAATATATTCCAATGGGATGAATTTTTTTTATCTTTCAGATACTGCTTTGTTAATTGCTTCGAAGAGTCGAAAATAATTTACTGCTCTGGGGAATTCCGGATTTATCAAACTGTCAAAAAGGACTTTCAATAAAAGAAAAAAAAATTACTCTACCCAAATTTTGTCTAGCATCTGTAAGTTGTAAAAGTTTTAAGTGTTTTATGTGCAAAAACCCTTTGCCTTCTGCTATAAAACTAATCTTTCTATTACTTTATTGTTATACAGTTTTGGGAAGAACACATTTTCTACTCTTTCTTGACCCACAGCTTTATGACTTAGACTTTTCAAACGGTTCTCGATCTCTTTTTCGCTATATAACTCTTAAATTCCACTCTAACATGGAATAACTGTTTCCTAACCAGAAACTTCGATTTTAAAATTAAAATTTACTTGCAAAGTCTCAATATCGAGCACTTTTTAGTATACAAATAATAAAAAGTATAAATGGACAAATTTCCCGCATCGTTTATTACAAACCGGAAGGAGAAGGTGAAAAAATATTTTCCCTCGTGTGGTGGAAGCTCCTTCGGTTATTAAGCATGATTGTTAGGAGGGTCAATTTGGTAGTTTGTAATCTGTTTATTCTGTCGACCGGTGTTTCGGTGAGGTTTGAAAAAAGCGAATAGACTTGAGCACAGAGCATAGATGGATTCTGGGGTGGTTAGCGTGTCCAATCGATCAGTATTGGCTGTTTTTGTGCTACCCATATGTCATAGTCGAACGGTTCGAGAACATGCCGAAGCATAGAGACCTCGGCTTGACGTCCTCTGACCATTCATGATATGTGACCCAAAACTATGGTGGGTGGCCGCGACCTTATTCACTTCTTCCTTCACCCTCTCTCTTAAACTATTTTTCTTTTCCTCTTTTTGCCCAGAAATCTCGTACCGCAAGAATACAATCCAATACTGTCAATTCATAAAGCCAGGCACGTTTTCACTTTCGATGTACATAACATCAAAAGATGATCATTCAAAGAGTGCTGGATGAAAAATAAGAACCTGGATTTAGTTTTAAGAAGTTTTTTGTCTAACATTGGCAAATTTTGAAATGATTATAATTACACTGAATTACTGTTATAAATATAACCTGTTATAAACATAACCTGTTATAAACATAACCTGTTATAAACATAACCTGTTATAAATATAACCTGTTATAAACATAACCTGTTATAAATATAACCTGTTATAAACATAACCTGTTATAAAAATAACCTGTTATATAAAAAACCTAGAGTATAAAAATGAAGCATCATATAAATGATTGATTCTTATACTGTAGGTTTATATGTTTGTAAAGGCTTCCAAATATGACCAAGTGTAGATCAAATTTATTCAAAATTGTTCTTTAAAAAAGAAACTCTAGTGTAAAAATTATTAGAAAAAATTCAGACGAATGACTCGTGCCTTTCACTGTTTGGTAATCTTTGCCGAAAACCAGTAAAAATATTCTTTTAAAATGTGACGCGACTTCTCGAATGACAATTGCACGACATATGAATACCAGTGTTTAAATATTCGACCTCGTCAGTTCGGGCGTAGTGTCTAGGAGGTCAAATTTGGTTTGAATGAGAGACCACGTGACGGACAGTTGGGTTGGCTCGGAATCGAAAAAACGAGTACGTGGGTGCGACGCAGCGGGGCTAGAAAGTGTCCCAGACTGAAAGAAAAAAAAAGTCTGGGTCAGTTTGAATAATTTTGACCACACCTCTCGTCAAAGCAATACAGGCGTATGAATACATACATTTAAATGTCCTCGTGACGGGAAAAGTATTGTCTGAATTTTTAAGCAGGTTCAGCAGCGCAACACTGACTCACATATGACCGAGATTTTTGTTTTGAGTTACCTGTCACCTCTTCTTGTATTCTCGTAAAAGTTTCGCTAACTCTCTTTTCATTTCCTCTTTTTATTGGTTTTAAATCGCGTCTAGAGTTTACCCGGCTGCTGAAGGATGCAAATTTATGCGGATTCACCTATGCACGTTTCACCAGGTCGCCATTGTCATTGAAGATCCCGGTCTAGAGGTTTCGAAATGAGCTTTTCACTGCTCAAGAGAGAATCGTCAAAACGTGACCTTTCAGGAGGGAGATTTGTATACTGGACCCTAAAGTCGGAAATACTTTCGAATAGCCGATCTATGAGAAGGTCCATTTCTTTGGCTCTTTGTATTCTTATTTTAAATTTGTGGGTTCAACAGACGTCAGCTTTTCAATTCGAGTTTACAAATTGGTCAAGTCTTTTGTCTTGCGCTTTTTACGTCTTTCTGCTCCACTTGTTATGGCGTTTTTGAACGAGTTAATATGAAAATTAAATACGTCAATTCCTTCTCGTTCGTGCTGATTAAAGCTAACTTTTACAAAAGCGTTTATTGGTTATTGTTAATTTTGTTTAATGCAGTTTTATTAATCATGTTTCACACTGAGAAAATAGGTCGGTTGAAAGTAACCGAAACACTGCTAATATAGCACCTGCAAACTTTTGTTAATTAAATTTAACCGAATAACACGTTTGCGTATAATCATCACTTGTTTATAAGTAACCGTTTTACTCGGTTAAATTCAACAACTAAGTTTGCAGGTGCTATATTAACCGAGTCGTTTTCTCAGTGGCAGTGATTGTTATTTTATACTCTCTAAATCCGAATCAGCGGAATCCCGTTAATTCTTAGTTTATTATTCAAATAAACTTATTGACACTTATTCAAATCAGCGCATATAAGCTGATGCTTCAGTGCATATACGCTGATGCTTCAGTGCAACATAACCTAAAAATCCGCTGATTCTCAGCGTGTATGAGCTGATTTGAAAAAGTGGCTCATATTGATTCATATTTAGAGAGTACTGATGTGATTTCTATTCCTTTGAATAATTCCTTTCAATAAAAAAAATGATGGACATTTTTATTTACTCGAATCACTTTTAGATGCTTAAAAGTCATAGCTGCAAATGCGCAGTAGTCATCTGACGCTGCTATACATGCGCAGTAGACACCTAAGATCTCATACTTCATACACCACCACCTCATACTTCTATGACAGTTACACATTATAATAAAAAAGATGAGTCTAAGGAATACAAAGTTTTCATAAGCATCTTCATCACAATTACATAAGGATGAAAATTTACAAAGAAAAGACCAATTAAGGATAGAAACGTGAAATAAATCAACGTAGTAATTAAATTTTGCGATAAAAGTGAAGAATGCTGATACTATTGCATGTCAAGATTTTACGGACGAGAAGTGAACAAGTGAGGTCAAGTCAAGCCAACAATAAGTCGAGTTGTTCGAATGTCGGTTGCAAGGGATTTGCGCGCGTGGAATTAATCTTGCGCTTAATGGTAATTAGTATTATTATTAGCGCCGGCCCTCCTCTGAAGCGCTTACCACCGTTACTCACTATTCACATGGACAATTTACTCTCAGCTCCGGATGATCTTTCACGATCGATCGTCGTTATAGCACCAAAGCACACGCGATCCTCACGTATGCGGGGGCATCGAGATTTTCTTCGCTTGCAACGTTTCTAATTTACTGCGTTATTGTATTCGCCAAGACGTTCAGATCCCTCGATCCTCTCTTGAAAAAATTCATTTAAAGGGGTCTCGATACAAACAATTTATCGTGTCATGTCATACAAATCGTGTGAAAAAGATTTACTTATTCTCTCCACAGACTTACGTTACTAATTTACCGGCAACTGCTTACAAAATATACCCACTCATTTTTCCATTCTTTGTTCATATATTTTTATATAAACAATTATTATTATTTTAATAATAATAGTCAGTATAAACTATAATCATATTTAATAAACGAAAACAAAATCAGGAAAAAAGAACTAAATTCGTTTTATTAAATTCATTTCTGTTTAAGCTAGCGTTAAAATGTAAAGGCCAAAAACGGGTAATAAGCAACAAAGAAAAACAAATAAAATTGACAAAGAAATGTAATAATTCAATTAAGAAATGTAATGTTACAATTTTTCTTTTTTTTTTTTTACTGAATACCTAATTGGAGCATTAGCATTTTGTAAAGAGAGATAAAAAAAATAATGCAACGCGTGCCATTGAGTACTGGCTGCTCTGAATATAGATGACGACTTGTATTTTGACTTACGGTCGTCTGAAGGAAAGGTATTTTGTCCAAGCCGGACAAAACATGTTCCGGTCCGGTAGGATGACCCTATGCCGCACCTTTTGTCGAGCGAAAGGTACAGGCCCGACCCCAGCGATTCTTTGTCATTATATAACGCTATTGTGGCCACACTTGCCCGACGCGAAGGAAGGAGACTATATACCTTTGCATATTATTAAAATGACGATGATTGTCATTTTTGTCCTCCCCCCTTCCACCTCTGCCGCCGCCCCCACTCCCAAAGCACCATGAGGTGAGCCAACACTCTCCTCAGCCTCCAACACTCATTTCTATGCTTACCAAGAGGACACAGAAATTCCTTCGTCCCCTTTACTTCATCCCCCTTTCCCTCTCTTTCTCTGTCATTTAAATAATCTAACCTCTGCTCTTTCCGTCTCTCTCGGTCACGCTCATTTTGTTTTTATAAACAAATCTCATTTTTTGCATTTCTTATTGCAGAAGGTGGCATTTAATTAACACTTCATTGTTTAATTGTTGCATTAAGAAATTAGTTACACAGACCCACAGAAAGAAATAATTTTTTACGAGTAAGATTCGATTATATTCCATCGATATAAGCCTTTTGTAGAGCAGACTTTTTTTACGTATTTCGAATTTTATATTCGCTGATTCCGAGATCGGAATTCAAAAGTATTTTCGCATTTTTTATAATTGAAAATTTTTCTTAATTAAAGGAAAGATTTTATATACATGTATATTTTTACATTCTCATCAAAAATGAGTGTATTTTTCAATTAGTTTTAAACCAATTAAAAGGCAAATTTTTATTGGCAAAGTGTAAGCGAAAGAATCAAATTGAAGTGCTTAAACAAAGTATAAAACTAAATTGCATTAAATTGAAGTTGCTGTAATTGTATATAGACGTTATTGTACGCGTAATTTTTTTTAAATTGCCAATTAATTGTAATTACGGAAATCAATGAAACATTTTTTTGCAAGTGGGGGAGAAAAACTTGCGTGATACAAACTTTGTTTCGATATCGATGCAATATATTCAAGTCTCATAGACAGAAACCTCTTTTCTGATCAAATTGACGCTTATAATGAAAAGTACAATAGTCCGATTCGACTAGTGAGGTACACCTGTACACCGATTGTTTTGACATGTGTCCCATTGTCGAGTTTTCTAGCTCGAGGATCTAAAAACGCTTAGCCACAGAAAAGAATGCATTCCAGGACTCACCACACCTACGTCAGTATGACATGCGGGCCGTACAGTCCGAGTGGAAAAAAAAGCAAGGTGATGGCTTTAAAATGAAAGACAAAAATTATCATGTCTAGATAAAGAGCAATAAAAGAAACGAGGTTGGCCATTGGAAGATTTAATTTTCTGATAAAGACGTTTTTTTTCTGCTACCAGATTTGGGACACGTTCGGTCGGATTTTGTCTCGTTATCTCATCACCTGAAGCGACCATTGGCTGCAATTTCAGTCAAGAGATTGCACTGGCGAACTCGTCTGCACAAGGTTCTTTGTTGCTCTGTCACACTCAACAGGGAAAGTTATCGGTTTGCAATTATTTTGCGTAGGAGCTTCCATTTGATCTTTCTGTTCATAGAAAGGTCTTTAAATAATAATAGTTACGGATCTTCTTCATTTGGCTATTGACCAAAGAAAAAATATTCTTTGCTCGTCAGAATATTTATTTTTTTGAACATCTTCTGGAATTAGTTTTTTTACAATATACGAAAGTAATCAATACAAAAATAACAAGACAAAACAAAAATAACAAAACAAAACAAAAATTTTAATCCGATACAAAACAAAAGTACAGACAATTACAATTTGAGGTGAAAAATGAAACAAACTGGAAAAAATTAATTTTCTTGTTTTATATCACAAAAGGCATTTTCTGTGGAAGATAAGTCTACATGAATTTATCATTATTTACATTTTTTGGTTTAGCATAAATGATGAAATATTTTAAGACGTTACATTTTGAATGAGTATACAGAAATACATTTCTTTACGAGAAAAACAAAACTTTTTAAAATATCATGTAAAACTTTTTTTAAATCAATTAAGGCGCTTTTTTATGTTTTGTTTGAATTAGATTTTTGTGAATGAATCAGCATTCAGAGATGACAATAAATATTAATAAATTTAATGATAATTGATTAGGCAATAGAAATACTGTTACAATAATGTCATTTTATTATCGAGCGAGAGTTAGCAAGCAAGATAAGTTTAATAGCTATTATTTTCGTTTAGCTATTATTTTTCTTATGCTATTATTGTTTAGCTATTATTTTTGTTATGCTATTATTATTTAGCTATTATTTTCGTTTAGCTATTATTTTTGTTAAGCTATTATTGTTTAGCTATTATTATTGTTTAGCTATTATTTTTGTTATGCTATTATTGTTTAGCTATTATTTTTGTTATGCTATTATTGTTTAGCTATTATTTTTGTTATGCTATTATTGTTTAGCTATTATTATTGTTTAGCTATTATTATTGTTTAGCTATTATTATTGTTTAGCTATTATTTTTGTTTAGCTATTATTATTGTTTAGCTATTATTTTTGTTATGCTATTATTGTTTAGCTATTATTTTTGTTATGCTATTATTGTTTAGCTATTATTTTCTTTTAGCTATTATTTTTGTTAAGCTATTATTGTTTAGCTATTATTATTGTTTAGCTATTAATATATTATTTAGCTATTATTATTGTTTAGCTATTAATATATTATTTAGCTATTGTTATTATAAAGCTATTATTATTGTTTAAGACAAATTTGCTTTCACTCGATGACAATTATCATTACAGTTTAATTATTCTATAACAGTTATTTTTTAAAATAATTTTTAGAACAGATGCAACGTAGATTTACAGGGAATGTTTATTTTGTATTTTTCTATTCAGACTATACCACTGGTCAGTTGCCCCACGAGACCCGCATCTTCGTAGGACAGGTGAGGGCCAATAAGATAAATTCGATCTGACCCTCATGGTATCGAGGGTTTTTTTAAACGCGTAATTATGCAAATTAATATGTAGGTTTCTGTCGAGAAGAAGGTCGCAGTACGAGACCAAATATCAATCAATATTTTCTCTGAGAAATGAATTTGTTCTTTACAACAGACAACAATTACAAATTTTCAAAAGCATTTTCAGACATTACAAATGGACAATTTCAAAAACTTAAAATTCAAAAAATTGTTGTTATTATTATTATTAAATTGATGAGAATAAATAAACTGGATTAATTAATAAGAAGGTATTAAATTTGTGCGATTTTTAAAACATTATTTCCAGTTTTCTTGTTTTTTACTTTTTCAATAATAGTTTCATCTCGAATTTCATACAGTACTATTTTTCATTACGAAACAAGAGAACATTACAACCAGTACAAAAATCGATTTTCTTCCTTCTAACACTTAAAAAGATGTTGAAATCTAAAAGTTTTGTAAACGACCTAAATTTTAAATGAATGTAATCGAAACTAGGATTGAAAAAATTGAAAATTAATATTTATTTTCTTGAAATAAGAAAAACGTGTTCAAATATAAGAATGGGTAAACGAAACATGGAGTACAAATCTATTATGAAATTAAATGTTAAAAACGAATTTAATCAAATCTTAGTTTTAATTGAAATACAAACCGAATTACTAAAAGAAATAAGGCTAAAATAAAACACCGAGAAATTGATTCAAATAATAAATAATATTCGCATACAGAAACGACTTTTGTAAACAAATATTTTTTTCAAAAAAGTAAGAAGAACGTAAACAAACATTTAAATATAAATTCCTTAAATTCACCGTAAATTCATTACATTTCTGTAAAAATCTAAAGTTATAAATTTCTAACAAAAAAACTCGATACATCAACATTTTTGTGAAAAGTGCGTAAAATTTATAAGCGATGTGATATCGAATATCGATCAAAAAAATCTTTTTAAAATTGTCTCCCCCCGAGGCATTGGAAAAGCAACAGATTCTGACAAATGGTCCGAGATCAATTTCAAGATTCCAGACCCAATGGGTGCATGGGATTTTGTTAGTGGCTTTTTCCTTAACTTGTCTGCTTTCTCAGTTATTGTGTTTTCGTCTCTTTTTCACCCACATGCCAGCTTTACAAGTTCCCGGCACGGAAATAAGCTAACCGCCTTGAAATGTGTATCTGGGCCTGAAAAGGCCTCGCGGCTGCTAATCGTTTTACGACCTAATGCAAGGGAAACCTAGGGGCATCAACGCGCCAAGGAAAGTACGTGAACCTTGCGAAATTTTCGTTTACACAGCCGTACTGCCCGTATCAAAACTTTAATTGAATTTTAGACCGAACCATAGATTAGGATCTCCAGCTAAAATCCACCTTCTGGACATCCTTATTCTTCACCTCTGCTAACACATAACTTTCCTGTTTGTCTTGTTGATTCAAGTCTTTTCAGAGGCTCTCCGTGAAAAATTCTTTTTGTTACGCTATGTATATTATATTATTACGACAGTGGAAATGGGAATTTATTGTAAATAATAATTTTACCACTTTTTACGGGAAGTTGGATATCATGGACATCAATGGACACTACGCAAGTCAAATTGATGATTTATATTAGGTGTGTTGGTGATTTACTAAGTTGGCAGTGTTATCAATATGCATGTGAAGAATTAAACATACATTATTATGTTTTGAGAGTATTAACAAAGATTTCAAACATTGATGAAAAAATTTGGAATTATGTTTCTTATAAGAAACTATTCGAATTACGTGCAATTGCAATCTTTTTATAAGATTCCTAGACAGCAATTTATTTACAAATGTTTACTAATTAATGTTTATTAATTAATAAACATTAATTAATTTATTTCTAAATGTTTACTAATTAATGTTTATTAATTAATGTTTATTAATTATTACATATTTGAAATCTTTAAGGAAAAACAAACAATTTTCAAATATTATATGTGACGCGATCTGAAGAAAGATCGAGGGGTCATCAACTAAAGTATTCTTCGTATACTTAAAAAAAAATTTATTTGATTCAAATAACCATCTACTTGTCTATTATCAAATAAATATTTTTTGAACCAAGTAATTATTATTTGAATCAAATAAATGGTATTTGAATCAATTATTTCTGTATTTGAATTAAATATTGTTTATTGGACTCAAATAGTAATTACCTGGTTCAAATAAATATTAATTCGATAATAGACAAGTAAATGGTAGTTTGAATCAAATAAAATTTTTTTCAGTTTACACTTGCTAGATATTCTCATATACTCTGTAAAAATTCCCATATTCAATATTCTCACTATTCGGAAATTTTTTTCAAATAATATTACAGAATATATAAAAAAAATTCAGCATTAGTCATTAGTATTCTTAAATAGTCTTAAATATTCGAAAATATTCGAAAATATTCTTGAATATTCATAAATATTCTTAAATATTCGAAAATATTCTTAAGTATTCTTAAATATTCTTAAATATTTGAAAATATTCTTAAATATTCTTAAATATTCTTAAATATTCGAAAATATTCCTAATTATTCTTAAATATTCGAGAGTACTCTGCAATAAACTCAATATTTTTCCCATAGTTTTTATATTTAAATTAGTTATAGAATTGAAAAACATTATATTCAATGATATTATCGAAAATTTTGATAAATTGATAAATTGATAAAAAAAATGTTTTGAATAGTCCATATTCCTAAGTGTTCCCGAATATTCTTAAAATACCCATGATATTTTTTGAGAATATGTCCTTCGTACAGGCTTAATTAGGAGTTGGCGACCCCTCGGGAACCATAGAAGATTTTGAATACAGGTTATGTTTGCTGTGGCTGTTTTAACTTAATTAATGCTTCTCTTTTAATTATTTGCAGAAAAAGACAGTTCTTCTTGATAGTGTGTATGCTAAACATTCAAGAAACTCTTTTTGGTTGCAAGTAATGAAAAAAAAAACTTTGACCAAGTTACATTAAACATTACCATTAAACATAACCTATATTTAAATGTTCCTAAGGTCCCTTTCTTTACATAATGTTCCATATTATTTTTTATCTTCCAGCATAAACGAAGAATGCGTTTCAAAAGCTATCTACCTCTAAAGATGTTACATTTTAAACAATCATAACCTTGTTCATAACTTTCACAATTTTTGTCAAATACAAAAATAGAAAAACGCATGTTTCTTTATTTTTCAGATAGAATTAAAGAAAAATTGTTTCAACGAAAAAAAAATTTGAATGAAAATATTCCGTGGAATGACCTATAAAAATGTTTTAAAAAATTATTTTGGAAACGTTGAAGCGACAAATTACGAAATTACCATTTGTCATAGATCGAGACCGAAATAGGCAAAGAGAAAGAAAGAGAGAAAGAGAAAGAGAAAGAGAGAGAGAGAGAGAGAGAGAGAAAGAGAAAGAGAGAGAAATAGAAAGAAGCACAATTTTAGTTGACGGACACACAGTGATCGATTTTCGCAGTCGTCGAACGCAAAATCGTTGGCAGCTATTCGAGCGATCATAATCAGCCAGATTGCCTAAATGTGGTGCAGCCAGTAACAGAATCAATGAATGAAACGCGTTCGTCATCCCGAAAATCTGTTTGTCCCCGTTGCGTCCTTTCGTCTAGTAAGAATCGTCCATCATAGGCAAATATGACAACCGGGCAGCGCCCCCTACAAAGGATCAGCACCGTGAAAAATCTCGTCGAACTGACTCTGCAGATTCGGACCTTGCGATCGGTCCAGAAAAAAAAAGAAGAAAAAGAGAATAAAAGAAAGTATGGACCAATAAGAAAGGAGAGGGCAGTTTACACTTTTCTAGGATAGAAAAGTAGTACCCTCCTTGGTCACGATTCAATTTTTTTTTCTCCTTAAAAACCATACATGAGTTTTCGTTTTCAAATTGCCAGCACATCGTTTGCACGGTCAAGCTATTAGTTTGGGAATTTTCGGAATTGTGTATAAAAAAAATTGTACTCGATTTAATAAAAACGTAGATTTTTAGGAATTTTTTGTTTAAAATGAGATTTTGGAAACGGGTGTTTACTATTTTTTGGCGATATGGATTTTCTCAATGATGTAACCGATTGGAATAAAATTTAGTATGTACATACTAAATACATACATACATACATACAAATACATACATGTTTACAATACATTGTAAAAATCAATTTCATGATTTTGGTCATCGCTATAAACCATCTTTTTATAGAAGCTTTAATCATATGTGACTCTCCACGATAAAGGTACCTTATGTGCTTTTGACTTAAAGTACCATTTGTTGTGGACGGTCACAAATGTGACGCTCCACGAGAAAAAGGACCTTACGCGTTTTTTAATTAAGTTCGCTTTTGCAGCAGTATAACATAGTAATAGGGACCTTATACAAAAGCGTCAAAGGTCCTTTTTCTAATAGAACGTCAAAAAAAATGAAGTGGCAACAGAGTCTTTAAATCCAAGAAGAGATGATTCTATCTTTCGTTATTTAACTATAGTTAACTATAGTTTAAAAAAATAATGATAATTCTTTTTTTTAAATAACGATACAAAATTAATAAGAAAGAAAGGAAAATGAATATTAATTATAAGAACATTTCCAGCTTGATAATGATCATAAGATGCCAATTTTAAATAATAGAAGTAACTGTCACAAAATAAAAAAATTCTATTTATAATGTCAATATTATTTGATGATAATTAATTTCGAGAATTTGTTTTTAGAAGCAATGAATTTGAGTTTTGACGCGGAAACCAGAGAAGAATCAATAGCATCGGGACGGAACGTGATATTTGAGATTTTCTTGTAAAAGAAAAATGCTTTTTTTGCCTTTCGGTTGCTATTTTAATAATACTGCGCCAAGGAGTGACTGACCCTTGGCCAGTTCAAGCGACCATCTATTTTTAAACACTCGAAAAATGCATGCTTCCCTCGTTGAGACGCTTTAAAAAAGCAGAGCTTTTACCATCTTAACCTTTCCTTCTTCTCGCACGTCATCCATTGAATCCCATTTTACCAATGTTTTATTATTTCCCAATCTGAATAACAATTTGAACACAAAAATGTAATAACAATAAAATATAATAACAATAAAATATAATAACAATAAAATAAAAAAATAATTTAATGCAACAGGTTTTTTCAAACATTTTAAACAAATTCCACAATAAAGACGCACGGAGAAAAATCGTAGGTGGAATCTACTTAATACTTAAGTGAGGTTTAGTAATTTTTACATAACCTTTTCAGGTAAATATCAAATACGATTTTCGTTCATGTGAAATTAGTTTCAACAAAAATTTAAAGGCACATTTAAAAGCATACTTGTTGCTTAATTGCTAGGGCATAAAAACATTTTAAGACTTGCAATTGAACTTTTCAAGCTTCTTTGGATATTTTTCTTTCTACAGAGAAAATTTTTGCATGCAGACAAAAAACAATTGAAAAAAGTGCACTGCAAAAATGTCTACACAGAAAAAATAAGTACTCGAAAATTTCTTTGTCAGGAAAAATCTAGTACTGTCAAGGAAATTTTCAAGTACTTATTCTTTCGGCATAATGTGTACGACATTAGAATACAGTTAGAATATAGGGTAGTTTCCCCTAATTGACGTCCACATCTGGTTCAATTTAAGTTTTCCGGATTCAGAATCAACAGTCCGAGAAACACTTAACCTCAGCTTCTTGATTCCAACATCCCGTTTGGAAGAGCGGTACTAATTTGACTGTTCTGCTTTCCGGAAGCTCATCAGGCTAGACGATACCTGTCCGGTATTTGGAGAGCGTAGGGATTCGCCAATTTAAAAGTAATTTTCTCAAATCCTTGTCTGGAAGAAAAAAGGTAGGAGTAACCTCTTCCCACGGTTGGTCAGCTGGTCTGCGTCCACAAATCTTCTCTCTAAGCTGCACTATGTTTCTCACTGTTTTTTTTTTTCACGAATTTCGATTTTTCTACCTGAGATGCATCCTAGGTCAGTCGTGATGCAGGATAGGTGCTTTGGGATCTCTATACAGTTACGCAAAGAAAGATCTACTTCTGCAGATAAGAGGGGAAAATTAGTGTAAGCAACATTTGATTTAACAGCGATTGGGGTTTTATTTATTGTTTTCTGCGTTGATTTTTGGTTCCCTTGTTAATGCTGAGTGATATCCTTATTATGGTTTGTAAAACAATTCAGGAATCGTAATTGGTAAAAAATATGGAAGAGGGTGGTAGGTGTTTGAATTAATGCATTTTCAAGACAAGATGGAAAATTGAAAACTAGAAAAATTATTTGTTATAATAAAAAAGTTTTGTTGTAATAAATCGTTTGGTTATAATTAATCGCGTGGTTATAATTAGTCGTTTGTTTATAATTAATTGCTTTGTTACAATAAATCGTTTTGTTACAATAAATCGTTTTGTTACAATAGATCGTTTTGTTACAATAAATCGTTTTGTTACAATAGATTGTTTTGTTACAATAAATCGTTTTGTTACAATAGACCGTTTTGTTACAATAAATCGTTTTGTAACTAATCCGCCTTTAATTTTTACATGCAAAGGATTTAAGAGAATTTCCTTAAGAAATTTTGAAAATGTATAAAGAAGTAAATAAAAGATAATTGTTACCTAGTTTTTTTATAGTTACTTCGTTTCAAATTGCAAATTCAAAAGTTTTTTTTACTAATACTTTAGTGAAAAAAAACTAAAAAGACAAAAGAAATTTTTAACATTGTAATCGAACTTCCAGTAAAATAGATTTAGAGTTCATTTTTAGGAAATACATTTTTAAAAAAGAAACTGGTCTACTATCTTATCGAATTTCGATAACTGATATTAAAAGCTGAGGTTAGTTAACGTTTTTATTAAATTTGCAAATCTGGAATTTTTAATACCTTCATCGAATTTCGAAGATTCGTTAAAAATACCGATATTATATAAGTGTTCCATATTTTCACCTTTTCATCTACGAATATAAATGTTAAATAATTTCAAAGATTTTCTTTTAAAAATGTATAATTTTACATTTACTGGTAACAAAAAAATTAAAATAAACTTGTATTAAACATAATTAAACATAATAAACAAACATTTTATGCTAGTGCGTAAAACTGCTAAAATCACCTTTCAATCGTCATTCATAATTTTAAAATTTACAAGAAGAAAAGTAAAGTAACTGCAAAAGGTTTAAATCTTCTTAGAACTTGAATTTATAATACAAAAAACGCGAAAAAAACATTCGTTTTCTGAATAATAACGAGCTATCAAGAAAAGATGATGTTGAGTTGCCCAATTGAGAAAGCAAATTATGCACCTGATTATTCTTGGAGCGAGTGGGCGAAGCAACAATGGGTCGAAAGTCGCACCGAATGAACAAATTCGGGTCACACCTGGTCTAGATTGGACAATAAAAATCACTGATCGGCTCTCTAAAAGTACTTAAGGACATTTGAGAACTAAATTGAAAACATAAACGATTTCGTCGTCCAGATATCAAGACAAAAATTAAAGAGGCAAAAGACGACAGTGAATACTCGAAATTCGATCGGGAAATCAGAGAGTGAGGGTGGCTAGTAAAAATGGGGGGGCAAAAGTAAAGCGAAAAAATGAGGGGTGACGATTTTAAAAAGCCAGTGGTCCAGAATCCAAAAAGATGTGAGATGCTCTCACGATTTTTCAGTAGAACAGTCGTTTCGGGAAGAACTGAAGCTTGAGAGGAGCATCAGCCCCTGGGCTTATTCGTTTTTCAATCGTTTTTTTCTTATAAATCTTGCCGCGTCTCTTTTTTTTCCCCATGCTTTCACGTTTTTTTCTTACCCCTTGGCCGGCCATCTGCCAACTACGGAAGGGGCGGCCATAAGATCCGAGAAGCAGGGTAGCTCGGTCACGAGGATGAGAGAAGATTCTGGAGTGGGGAGGAAAGGGGACCGTCCACGAGGCCCCCCCCCCTCCACTCTTTGGAGTAACGGCTTAAGGCCCCGTTGTAGAATCGCGGATCGACTATAATATGACTATACCTGCAGTGCCCTTGCTTCACGTCTTCACATGGAACTGAATGAATCAAACTGCGAGAGAGTGAGAGAGACAGAGGAAAGAGCAAGAGAGGGATGATCCTTCTCATACATGTGCCTCGACAATGCCAAGACGATTAGTAATCTTACACCAAAACAAAGCGGATGAATGACCTGGTTTATTTGCCAGGGTTTTGAAATCATTCATTCTACGACTGTACCCTCGAGAAAACATTTCTTATTCCAAATTTTTTATTTCACATTTATTTTTATTTTTATTTTTTATTTTACATTTATCTTTATTTTTTATTTTACATTTATTTTTATTTTTTATTTCCATATTTTTTATTTTTTACACTTTTTATTTTGCATTTTTTATTTTGCAACATATTTTCCATGCAGAAAATACCGTTTTTATATATTAATCACTTTTTTAGTGTATTAGGATGGTGCAATTTTTATTTAAAATTTGTTTGCCTTTATTGTACGCCTTTATGAAAATAAAAACAAAAAAGTAAATGATTTTTGACGTTTTAAATTAAGGCAAATTCTATTCAGAGATAACTCAAAGTCAATGCAATTTAACGTTTAGTTATATTTAGCGGACAGTAGAAATAGTACTATTTATAGTACTATTTATAGTACTATTTGTAGTACTATTAGAATAGAATAGTATTATAGAATAGTACTATAAAAAATTGTTATAATTATGTAAAGATTATGTTAAGCATGAAGAGTGGTAAAAAGAGTAGGTAAACAAGGTAAAAAATGTGAAAATAAAAAAATTAAAATTATGTAAATTATGTTTACACTTTTCAGCTCGCTTTTCCGGAAGTGGTTGATTTTGAAGAAATCTTGTTGCGTAAAGTCGAGCAACTTCCGATGATGGTAACCTTTGACTGTTTCCAATCCCCACTCAATTATGCACTATGTTAATGAATTGTGTTGCAATTTGTAAGAAGTTTACGGGCGCGTCACATGTTAGAAGAATAGTTTTATCAATCGATCTCTGCTTCTCGAGAATCCACTCAGTGGCCGGGAGGCATTTTTTCCCATGTCCATTTTGCATAAAAAAATTCTCACCACGGTACTTTCGCACGACTTTCCTCTCTCTTGTTTCTCCCTCCTGTTTCATCTATTGCATCTAATGTTCCCCTCTCTCTCGCACCGCACGCATGTATGTTTTAAAAAAACCGTATCTACGACCATGATTTCTATGGGGTGTAATCCAAGGTGCGCTAGGTGCATTCCACGGACCCCGTACACATTAATCGCGAGTGCGCGGAGGCTCTCGACATTTTTTTATGATTGGATTCCCCAGAGTGGAGGCTGCAGAAGATGAGAGCGAAAAAGAGAGGGGAAGAGAGAGAAGGTCCCAGGGGAGGTTTACAGGCACCGGAACTAGTAGAAGAGGACGGAAACAACCAGAAAGGTGGGGGAAGAAAAAAAACCTTACGGTACCCCAAGTGGCACAGATTCTTCACCAAGAGGAACGGAAGGTGTAAAAAAAATTTCTCGAATAAAAAAAATGTGAAATACTGCTAGGTTGTTAGGCCCAATAGGGAGGCCCGAATTCGTTTTAAAGCTGCGCAACTTTCCGGCAGTTTTCCCAAAAAAAAAACACAAATCACAGTCGTGAGAAAAATAGCTGTATGATCATTTTGTGGAATTTTCGAGGGGTGTGTTTTTTGACAAAAGTGACGTAAACGAGATCCGCAAAGTTTGATTTTGATGATGTTTAAATGTATTTCAAATTTTGCTTGGAAATGTTGTGGAATATAAGTGTAACTTAGATAATTAATAAATACATAATTTGGTTTATTATAATACATATTTTGGTTTCTTCTTAAAAATTTTGTTTCGTTCACTGAGAAAATATTACTTGTGCGATACTTTCGAAATCTAATTTTCTTGGTTCAAAATATCAAACTGAAATTTATAACATATTAATTAAAACGAAAACGTACTTTAAATTTTACAGTATACTTTTGTATGAATAGTGTCAATTTCCAAAAGTATCGCAACTTTGTCAGCGAAGTATGTTTTTCTCCATGTTGATGAAGACATCTTGTAATTGATTGAATTGCTTTTAAATGCATTTAGCTAATTATTCCTTTTTAGCTAATCATCAACAATACTAAATTGGCAATGATAGAAAATTGTTTTTAAATATTTTAACCACTATAACCAGCTTGCCAATAATCTCACTAATAGGGACATTATCCTTTATAAACTCGTTCCCCAATTTTGAATAACTACAACACTACCGAACTACAAGTATACCTAAAACGCAAAAGAAACCGTTTTTAATCCAACGAGAATCTTTGACGGGAACTTCAAACGACAAATTCTTCAAGTAACGAAGGAAGCTAAAAAACTTCCCAGCTGTGAGGAGCAAGGAAGCTGAAAATCCTTAACTTAAAATAAAGTATTTAATACACACACAAAGGGAATAAATTATCAAGGGTCCTCAAAACGAAAAAACAGTTTCCTTCTTCCTACCGAATCTTTCATCCGGTCGTTTTGAATTTCATCTCTTCTTTAATTCGTACTTCTGGACACGATCTTACGATTAAAAATGACTTACAATGAAAAATTATTCTTCAGATGAAAACTATTCTTCCGATAAAAATTATTCTTCAGATGAAAACTATTTTTCAGACAAAAATTATTCTTCAGATGAAAATTATTCTCACAATAAAAAATGATTCTAGCAAGGAAAAGTTATTCGTTCAATGAAAGTGAATCTTAAAATGAAAAACGATTCCTACAATGATATCTAGAAGGAAGAAACTACGACGAATATAAGGTTTTGCAGTTGAAGCCTTTGTCTTTACATCTCTTCTCTGCGTAGTCCGTGGGACCATGAAGAGATGACTTTTTGAAAGAGAAAAAAGCTTGGTGACCGCAAGTCCGTTTGTGGCGACGCCAATGCAGCATGTGTGCTCGTCAAGAGACAGATACCAAATATAACCGGAGACAGACCCCTTGCCAAGGGTGTTTAGAAGTTTGGACTTGACTTTAATTCTCATCCAGCATCCTCTTGCATCTCGTCCCCAAGCCGGATGGCGACATCTCAGTGCAAGGGTTGCGTCTTCTTCCCTTGAAATGAAAGACCACATGATTTTCCTAAAAAAGTCCGTTCTGTGTTAATGAACTTTCTTTAGTTCAACGCTTTCGAGAAGATTCACTTTAAGTCTCCTCGTCGTTCTAACATCTGACACTCCAGCCTCGTCCCTTCCATGTTTACGTTAACTATTAGACACAGTCGAAATTTCCGCTCCAAATTTTTATCTTGTACCGCTAATTACTCGTTTGCGTTGATATTTGATATTCATTATATTGTACTTTTTTTCATATTATATTAAACATTCCACTTATGTACAATATTTATTTATCTACAATTTCTTTCATGATACAATTTCATTATACAATTTCATTATATAATTTCATTATACAATTTCATTATACAATTTCATTATACAATTTCATTATACAATTTCATTATACAATTTTACTACAAAATTTTACTATACACAATTTTACTGTACAATTTTATTTACACACTGAAAAAATGCCTGGTTAATTTAACCAGAAAGGAATATTGAATATGCCTTTACTATTTTTTCTGGTTAAATTAACTAGAATTCTGGTTAACTTAGGTAAAATTCTAGTTGACTTAACCAAAATTCTGGTTGACTTAACTAATATTCTAGTTAATTTAACCATGAGAAAAATAGTAAGGGCATATTTAACATTCCTTTCTGGTAAAGTTAACCAAACATTTTTTTCAGTGCAAAAACCAACTTAACTTTATTTAAAAAATAAATTGCATCCATTTTTAAGATATTAATAAAGACACTAAAATTCAGTTTTGAATTCGTAAATTCAGTTTCGAATTCGCAAATTCAGTTTCGAATTCGTAAATTCTAAATGAAGAATTCAGTTTCAAAAATGAATTCAAAAAGTTGCTTACAAATTGATAGATGCTAAGCAATTTGGTGTAGAAGAAAAAGTTTCTGTTGTGTGCGGCATATGAGTATGTTCGTCAAATCGAGGGGAATTGGTCTGTTTCTGTAATCTTAGATATGTAGATTGAAGCTCTCGGACCTTGAAGGGCATGAGACTGTGGAGAGTATCGGACGAGAAAGACGCACTGGACTCATCGAAAAGTAACGCGACTTAGCACCGTCGCGTAGGAACACATGTGCTCGCCTCGAAGTCGCCAGACAGATCTTTTTTGCCCTGAAGTAAAAATAATCTTTAAAACCCCGAACAGGATGCGTTGATAGGGCCAGAGGGGAGAGCGAGTGCGACCAAACGAGCGGGCATCGTCACCAAGATGGTCCACGCTCCGTTTTTTCACCCTTTGGACGTTTATCTTCCAGTAACGGGTGTTCCAAATTAACGCACGCCTCTGCTGATAAAAATCTTTTGCTTTTCAAAATTCTTGTTCTACGATTCCCCTTCATATACAATAAATTTATGTAGAATGTTTAATTGTTAATTATTTTCAACTCGAATTGAATTGAATTCTATCCAATTCGATTGAGAGAATTAAGTTATAATTGTTAGTAATAATGGAATGCAAATATTAAATTTAAATTAAATTGAAATTAAATATATAGCAATAATTATGTAGTGAAATTAAATGAAAGTTCGCACTTTAGTTATGAAAAACAGTAAACTCCTTTTTGGAAAAAGCTTGGTGAATAAATAATGAATACAAAAAGTAACAGAAAAAATACTACAATACAAAAAAAAAATATAAAAAATAATACAATAAAAAATACAATAGAAAAAATTGTACAATAAAAAATAATACAATAAAAAATATAATAGAAAAAATTGTACAATAAAAAATAATACAATAAAAAATAAAATAGAAAAAATTGTACAATAAAAAATAAAATAGAAAAAATTGTACAATAAAAAATAATAGAAAATGAAAAAATAATTAATTGTTCATTTTTCATTAATCTGATTGAAATTCCTCTATAATGAGGAAACAAGGTTAAATTAACACTTTTGTTGGTAAAATGAAAAATGTAAACCAACTTTGGAATAAAGCGGTTTTTCAAGCATTATTTCTAAAAGGCGTCAAGAAAAAATTTTTACATTTCAAGTGGAAAGTTCAAAATAAAACTTAATGATTCTGGGGGAAATGTGTGAGAATGTAAAAAGTTTCCCATATAGATTTTCACGAGTCGCCATAAAAAGATTTTTTGATGGTTAAAAACGTTTTATAAGCCGTGAATATTAAACTTGAGTAACATATTCTGAGAAGTTGTACTAACAGTGACCATGGGATCCTGTTTATTTTTGTACGAGGAACGCTCAAAGTCCCACGAAAAGCTACGAGGAGCTTTGAATCTTGTAAACGTCACGTGTGCCAATTTGACCATGTGTGCTGACCATAAATTGAAAATATAAACACAACTGAAAAGACTGGAATGATTTCTTAAATGACTATTCACTAAATTGTCAACGGAAATTTGAATAATTTGATACTAATGTACTAATTTTGAACAATTCCAGAAGAAGCAAATAAGTTCTGAATGTCTTTTATTATTATCATTATTATTATTTTATTATTATTATTATTATTATTATTATTATTATTAGTAGTAGTAGTAATAGTAATAATTTACAATAATTATTATAATTATGATTATGTTAATAAATATATCAATAACTTAAAAAATTTGTCTGAGTAAACTTTTAAGAAATTTTTTTGTGCGTTAAAAATTGTATGTTTCCACTCGTTTTGATTTATTTCTATTTCTATTTATTAATATTTTTGTTTTTACATTCGTTTGTAACTCATTATTTACATAATTACTATAGATGTTTCAAAGTATCGACTTGTGATTTAATTATTAATATAGGGATGTAAAATAGTATCTAATTATTTAGATAATTTTACAACGCCTTTCAATAGATTTCAATAAATACAATTTTCTTTTTACATCCAACTTCAGTTAACATACGTTTTTCTATAATTTTCACATCACATTCTTCTATAATTTTCTTGTGAGATTAAAGTTTCAGTAAAACATTCCAATACAAAATTAAGATTGTTCCAATCTTGAGCCTAAATCAATGAATAAATTTTATTGACACACTGTTTGATAAAATTATGTTCGCTTCATTAGGCTTTTTTTAACGTTTAGAATAAATTATGTTAACTTGAAATTAAACTTTAATTATGATGAATCATAAAAACATTAATAAATGTATTCTTTTATTCAAATTAACTCTAGTTCATTCAAATTATATTAACAATTTTTGTTTTGCGTTACATCCTTTACACATATAAGATTTTTAGCCTCAACAGTTATACTTTTGGAAAAGAATTAAATTCTCGTGAAAAAGCCAAAATTCAAAGAAAGTAAAAGGAAAGCGGTGTCCAGTGTTGATGAGATTGTGGAGACAATTTGAGAATACATTCTGGACTCCGTGAAACTAAAGTTTTCAGGAACGATGCTAAGAATACAGATGACCCCTCATCTGAGGGCAAAGATCTGGGTCCGTTAAGAGTTTCCACTTCTTTTGCTTAAACTCTTCTCAAAGCGTCACCTTCCAATGAAACTTTTATTAGATATTCTTTTAATATAAAAGAAAAGAATTCTCGTGGAAGTGTATCAACAAACACTTCATTAAAATTTCATACAAGCCTTCAACACAAAGCCCACAAACGCAACAGCAGTTGGATTTTTATTTGATGACCTGCTGACCATATTGTTTGATCAGTTGTTACTTCGATTCAATTTCTACGATTTCAGAACATTCTTGCCGATTCAAGTGCTCTGAAATACTCTTTTTATTACGCAGTTCTTTTATTAATCAATAACCTACAGAAATGTGGAACATTGGAAAATTTTTCTTTATGATTTTTTTTCAATTTCAGAATTGTTTTTAAATAATTATTTATAAGTAGATATTATAGTACGATTTCCTTGTAAGAAAATCTTTCCTTTATTCCTTGTAATAAATTGTTTAAAAAAGTAATTCAGTGTAATTAATTATTTCCATATAATAATTTTATTTTTTGAATAAATGATTTTTCGATTCTCTATTCTTTCTATAGAACTTACGCGCCTAGTTATATAATGATTTATCAGGGTTTATATTTAAAATATTAGTACTAGTGTTAGTAATATTAATTAAAATAAAAAAGTTTCTAAAAGGAATAAAAATTCAGAACAGTTTTACGGATCATTTCTGCATGAACAAAGAAAATTGATAAAACTAGTATATTATGTATAAAAAACTAAAACTAAGTAGAAATAAAAAAGTAAAATTTCTATATTATAGAAAGAGAAAAAGCAAATAATCGTTTTTAAAGCAGTTTAGAAAGAAGAAATCGAAGTTTGTGTGTGTCTTGAGGATGAGATACTTTCCAGAATCAATAAGCCATTCTTAATAGACAACTTAGGAAGGAAAGAGATTATTCTTAAGATTGTTAAAAACACTTAAACTACCCATTCATTTACAGGGTTGAATGTCGGAGGGACCTGGAAAATGTTCTTGTCCCTTATAAAGAAACTGAGAGGCGCCTTATGGAAATTAAAGGGCGCTCGAGTATCAGCTGGACCTCTGTTGCAAATACAAATTATCTTTTGAGGACTTCTTGGCCATTCAGTCAACTTGAGACCTTGAGATCTAATGCTTTTCCTTTTTAGCAATTACCAGATTCTAAAAGTTTATCTTTTGTTTGATAAAAAGCTTATCTACTTTCAATTTTTTCAAAACCAGATTTCAAAAACCGATTCAGATAAAAATACTTTCCTTGAAAAATCCTTGCTTTTCAATTATTTTCAAAAAGTTGAAAATTTTTTATAATTACTTCTCCTTGTTTTATTTTTTCCATTCCAAGGTAATTAAATCAACGCTAACTAGGAGTAAAATTTACAAAACTTGACAATTTTATTCGTCTTCATGCAATCAAAACTAATTTTCAGTGAGAAAGTAAACAATTTCAAATGGAGTTTTAAATCTGAAAATTTGAAATTTTGGGAACATTTAGGATTTGATATATTTGTGGAAGACGAAGTTTTTTTTTAACAGAAGTAAAGTAGGAATTAGTGAGTATGTAAAGTTAGAGATTAGTAAGTATGTAAAGTTAGAGATTAGTAAGTATGTAAAGTTAGAAATTAGCTTGAGATAAATAATAAATTTCTTTGTTGTTCAATATACTGTAACTTTGCAAACTTGAGAATCTAATATGCCTGTTCTCTTAGAAAAAACCAATCAAGATAAGATAGTAATAAGGAAACGTCACAAGATTCGTAAAGATAAGAAAAAGATCCAAATTTGAGCTGCTTCCTAGAAACAGACTTTTTCGATCTCAACTTTCCTGCGAGCAATTCATTGGCAGAAATTAATTCGTCAGATGCAAATATTCAATAATAGCGATTATCAAGATAACATTCAATTTTCAGTTCGTCTATTGACCGTGTCAAAGATTATTAGCTTCAGATAATTCACTCATTTTATGTCGAAATAATTTTGAGATACAAATTTAAATCGTTTAGTTCAATTCGTTGTTTCACTTTCGATAAGGTTTATTAATTAACATCGATCTTGATTGATTAATTTCAATCTTAAATTAAATAACATCACTGTTGGTTAAAAAACAACAATTTTGATTAAATAACATCAATTTTAATTAAATAACGTCAATTTTGATTAAATAACATAAATTTTGATTAAATAACATCAATTTTGATTAAATAACATGAATTTTGATTAAATTACATAAATTTTGATTAAATAACATCAATTTTGATTAAATAACATCAATTTTGATTAAATAACATCAATTTCGATTCCGGATTAAAAAAAAATAGTTTAATACTTCATAAAATGCAATGAAAAAAATAATTAGTATAATTAATCACGTAAACGGTTGGATAAAAGCATTACTAATTTTGTTTGGTTAAATTGACTTTACATTTGTTTAACTTTACTAGTGCCTTGCTTATGATAACAATGTAGAAGGTCGATTCTACCAGTTTCTTTAATTAATTTTACTAAATTACATATAGCAATCACTTTTATATTTTTAAGTGTTCCCGTTAAAAGTTAATACATTTTGTTCGAACAAATGAAATAAAAAAAACGGATTTTTACAATTATTAATTCAACAAACAACGAATGTAGAAATAAACAACTTTTCTTTTTATTCAAATAAAAATTTGTTTAATTTCAATAAAGAAAAATAATTACTTCATTACAAGCGTAGCAAATTATGATTGTTTCGACCGAGGATAAGAAAAAGCTTTTGTAAATCGCCGAGAGAGGAGCGCACATCAGACTCTCTCGCAGAAGAGTCTACGATTATATTGTATAAAAAGCGCGTGCAGAATTGAGGCCGAAAATTTCAAGAAATCGAACAGTTTTTTAAGCATCATTTTTTTCTAAATATAAGTAAACAAATAAATAAATGAATAAACAACTAAATAAATGAATAAACAACTAAATAAACAAATAAGTAAAGAAATCAAAAATACAAATAAGTAAAGAAATCAAAAATACAAATAAGTAAAGAAATAAAAAATACAAATAAGTAAATAAATCAAAAATACAAATAAGTAAACAAATTAACAAATAAGTAAAGAAATAAAAAATACAAATTTATAAAAAGCTTCTGCATTAACAACCATTAATTTTCCAAATACATTTCTAATCAAAAAAATTGAAGCTTTTCATTCAAACTTTTAAAAATTCTAATCCCAAAAAAAATTACATATTTAGTGTTTTTTAGCAAAAAAAAAAGAGTTCTACATGTGCTCCAATCAACAAAAGCCCTCCTGCATCTTTTGTAAACTTATGTATTAAACAATTAGAGAAATTTTGAGTCAAAATTTGTCAAAGCTCAGTTATCTCGCAAATAACCAACTTCGAATTTGCCCTAAAAAAGAAAATTAAGAAACAACGAAAGACAGAAAATGAAAAAAAAATACCGCGACTCAGGAAATGGTCCGAACAGCTCTTGTCCGAGCGGTGACCGACGCGGGAGTCATTCGAACAGGAAAAGCGTGTCTGAAACTATCCTCTCCCCCCTCTCTGCACCCTAGCAAGGATGAGGTTTCCTCTCTCCTCCCCACTTTGCATCCACACTCATTCTCCATTTCTCTCGCGTCTACAAAACATTTGATGCCCTCTCTGTTATCGTAGGAGGGTAGAGTCGGCGTATCTCCGAAAACTGCGTCCCTCTGCGCGAGAGAAGAACTCATGAGTGACGGAGGGAGAGCGAGAGAGAAAAAGAAAGGGAGATAGACAGTGGAAAGCACACTACATAGGAAGGGAGCCCGACAGAGAGAGAGGGAGTTCGTTACCCCCACCCGGGGGTGAAAACTACCCCACGAGAGCGTGTGGGGTGTCCGGCCTCCGTGCACGGGCCGAGCTGAACCGAGCGCGTCCGAAGTGAGCGCAGTGCCCGAGACCAGGTCCCGAACGCCACTACTAGGCGCACGTCCAGCACAGTCCACTCAGAGATACGACCCATGCTGGACCATCGTCGTCGCTGTCGCGCTGGTCCACGCATCCAGGAGTCCAACCACGAGACCCTAGTCTCTGTAAAAGTCACTCCCTCATCCTTACCCGATCCTCCTCCAGCACTTTAAATTCAACTATTCTCAAAATTCTCAGTTCTATCCAAACATGTGTCAAGTGTCACGGGATTTTTCATGCCGGTTCTCCGCGAGTTTATCTACATGATTTCCAACTTGGATAAACTTTTGCACTGCGCTTTTTGAAATTGACTTTTTCATTTTGAGGATTCAGACACGGATTATTGAAATTCAAAGAGAGAATTTTAGTTCATTTGGGGGACATTTCAAATTGTGAAATGAACTTGCGAGTTGAAAATTTGACAAGGAATTTTTAATTCAATTTTTGAACAAGTTTGCATTGGAAAATCAAGCTAATGTGACGAATCAGGAAGAATTGGAGCCAAACAAAATATTTCAATTGTCAATGAAGAAACTTGAAATTTCTGATTCAAGACAAAGATAATAAAATTTTGAATTGGAATGGGCAAAATTCGAAATTAGAGTTGACGAAAAGTTGAATTGAAGTTGACGAAATGTTGAATTGAAGTTGACAAAATTTGGGAGAGGAAATTTTGATTGTTAATTGGAGGATGATGGATTGAGAAGGGGTTGCTTAATGAACATTGTTGATTTTTGGAAAGGTGCCAGTTTTTAGAATTAGAGGGTACCACGCGGTACCAGACGGTACCAATTGGCCGGAAACCGCGGGAAAAATCGACCATGCGGTCGGAGGTCAGTTGACCAAGATCCTCCCGATGTTGTCCTTAGGACGGAAAGGGAAGTTTTGGTGAAGGAGAAACGTTGAGTGAGAAAGAGGAAAATAGTGACTTGTGGTGAAAAGGTTTTCTCCTCATGCTTATGGTGATGGACCATCGAAAAATCTCCGAAAGGAGAAGAGCGAAGTGACGTTCCTTTTTTTTAGTTTCATTACGTGAAGACCTTTGATCTGTGAAGTTGTTTTTTAAATTTGTGATACAAGAAAGCAAAATTAAACACGCCACAATGAGGATCAAAATGCCTGCTGTCAGGATCGCTCAAGGTGAGTAATTCCTTTTTTAAAAGGATAAAAATGATGGCAATGAAAATATCTAATACTTTTTTATTAGAATGATGAATTTATCTAATACTTTCCTCATCAGGATGATGAATTAATCTATTACTTTCTTTAGCAGGATGATGAATTAATCTATTACTTTCATTATCAGGATGATGAATTTATCTAATACTTTCATTGTTTTACATTATTTTTATAGGAATAAATTATAATCACGCAATCACAGTTTTTATGTAAATATTAATGATTACGGAAGCATTCTTGAAATGGGATGTTTTTAATACATTTTCATCAAGAATTGGAAGATATTTATAAAATTTTTTTGCATTTTATCATTGTTTGAAGGACAATGACTAAACGTAAATAATATTGTCGTGGAAATTAAAATAAAATAAAGGGTTAAAGTGAAATTTAAAATTGCAGTTGGAACAAAATATAGCTAGACATGATCAAAGGATATAAAAAGATATTGAAATGCAAATCCTTATTTTGTGTATCGACTATGATTTATTGAAAACTGTAATTTTTTTCGTACATTATTAGCATTACTATTGGATTTGTTTATTGTATTTTTTAATACTATTGTTTAATTCTTAATTAAGTTGAAGAAATAACCAAACGCATTTATACACGATGTTAAATCAGACTCGATTCAATTATTATTTGCATTTTATTTGTTTGTATTATATTTGTTATTATTTTATTTATTTATATTCTATTCGTTATTATTTTATATATTTGTATTCTATTTGTTATTATTTTATTTGTTTGTATTCTATTTGTTATTTTATTTATTTGTATTCTATTTGTTATTATTTTATTTGTTATTATTTTATTTATTTGTATTCTATTTGTTATTATTTTATATATTTGTATTCTATTTGTTATTATTTTATTTGTTTGTATTCTATTTGTTATTATTTTATTTATTTGTATTCTATTTGTTATTATTTTATTTGCTTGTATTCTATTTGTTATTATTTTATTTATTTGTATTCTATTTGTTATTATTTTATTTGTTTGTATTCTATTTGTTATTATTTTATTTGTTTGTATTCTATTTGTTATTATTTTATTTATTTGTATTCTATTTGTTAT